>PRKT01001481.1:59613-67433 GCA_003671525.1 Saccostrea glomerata
GATACAGGGTTTTTTCTGGTTGATATTGATCGAGGTAAGATTACAATTCCAGTCATATTCTTCACAATTTTAAATCTTTTTGCTGCAGTGAAGGTCCAAGTTTATACAGTGGACCTTCAGATATCCAGATGCCAGATATCAGGATGCTTCGGTATCCGGACGATTTTTCATCGGAACGAAATTTTTAAATGTTATTCTGTCTTGTTTAACTGGTGATTCAGATATCCGGATGCTTCACATATCCAGACAAATTGACTGGGAACCAAAGCGTCCGCATAAATGAGGGTCCACTGTACATGTATACTGTAGAAAATGTATCTAAAGATTAGCACCCTGGCATCATATTTAAGCTACTTAATTTGGTGCAGATATTGATGCTCTAATTCAAGAAACCCCAAAGAAATCATGAAATACACATTAAAGCATGGAAGTGTGTAGCGCTTAATTATTAAAAAATATGCAGGGGTGTGCAATTATTACCATCGCCCAATGCCCGGGAGCTAACATAAATCTATACTGTGTTAACCTGTTGGGCTTGTATAAATCTAAAACGAAAGTAAACATATTTACCTCGACTGAATTGATGTACAAATTAACTTTTTTGTACAATCATAATCTTTAATCTGTTTTATTAAGCTATATGTATTCTGTGTTGCTTATTATCACCAGTCGACTCAATGACAATTGTAGTCGATAAATTAATAGGGTGAAGTACCTGTCAATTAGTGAATTATAATACATAAGCGCAATTTAATCATTACTTGCTTCATTTATTTCAACTTAAATGGTTTTTTTTTCGCCTTAAAAGTTTATATTACAACATATATTATAAACTTACAGTATAACATGCTGACCATTGACAGATTGAACGAATGGAGATGAATCTGACTGTATTAGTCTCAATGCAAATGATGATGTATATAGCCTCGAAGGAAAACCCAATACGAAAAATTAACACGAATTTGGAGGGAAGCAGTATACATATAGATCTAAACCAGGTTGTCAATCATAGGAGATTAAAAATAAAGATTTGAAATGAAACATTAAGGGGAGGAAGGACCTTTAGCTGGAAAAATACTTGTCATTTAATTTTTTTCATATTTTGTATTTATCTTATTTAGTATGTCCCACTTACTATAAAGCAGACATATCAATACTAGGTTTCTAGACTTATTTCTGAGAGATTGAGTGACAAATACCAAACCCCACAGTGTCTGAGCGGAGTTTTGGGTCCATTACTCGGTCGATAATTGAATTTTTTCAGCATAGATAAAAAATATGCCAGCGGAAATGTGTCTTTTAAAATATTTTAGAGTATGAATAGGGTTAAAAATTCGAAAAAGCAAGATTCTTTTGTAACACCACATCTGGAGACGGAAATTACGAACTTTTTAAGATAACTTAAACAATAAAAAAATTAATTTGCAAAAAATCCTATCATTCAATATTTGAACATTTACGTCGAAGTTCAAGTTCGTCATTGTATTGATTAACTGTAAAATTATCGATTGGTGAAGCTGAGCTCAATATTACATGGGGCAACGTTAAACGAGACATGATCATGAGATAAACGTGTCATGTTTACATTTCTCGAGTACGGGAAAACCCAACCATGACGTCACACATTTCTGAAATAAGCGAAATAAGACATACCCACAGTACATTTCCGTCAACAACCATGTAAAAATATTTTTTTGCGTTTTGAAATTCACAAAATACCCCACCATGTACAGATTATGGCCCGTTTTTATGATTTTATACTACCCGTTTTTACCATGCATGATCTTACTGTACTTAGAGATCCACTTTGACGACAACAGCGCGCTGGACGCGCAGTGTAGGGAAACGGAAGAGTGGATTAATCTATTCCATAATTTGATAATATTTGCAAGAAATTTTAAATGTTTTCAGATATTTTATACTAGATGGTGAACGCAAACAAACAGTCAAAAAATTATACAAGTAACGTGGTTTCAATCTCGTTTTGTACATATTTTATCAGAGATTATGACGTAATTCAACTGAGTCACATGACCATACATCCTTCGTCCCCTTAAATTGCAGTGTTTATTTATTTTTTGACACTTGTGAATTTAAATATACTAATTAATTTAATTGTATCTTTTAATATCGTCATTCAATGACAATTTGAATTAAGTAAGTCAACTGAAATACATGTACTAACGGCAAATAATCAATTGCATATTTGTAAATAGGAAATGTTCCATTAAAAAGTCTACACTTTTTAATGGGACATTTTCTATTTACAAATATATCTGCTTGCTGTTTGGCACATTGAATTTTGAAATTTCACATTGGAGTGTGCCATTATCATATTTAATCCCTAGCTTATCTCAATCACGAATTTGACCTCAATCACGAATTTGACCTCTAGAACTTGACCTTGGAGTTTGACCCACTTTTACCAAATCTTTTGAACTTTAACCTTGGTCATAACTTTTAAATACATGCTTGGTGCTATGGCTCTCATATTTAAGAATTTGACCTTCGAGTTTGATCCATGTTAAAAAAGACCAATCTTGACCATAATTATATATATATATATATAAATTACTAGGGTTGTCATATTTCACAGATGTATTCCTTGTTTATTTATTTCTATCTTTATATCAGGTCAAGGATGATTTTTCTTTACAACACACAATGTTATGGGAAGGAAAATTACGAGTTTTACTGCACTTTTGATATCCTTTCACACTGTGACAGGATATCATTTTTATTTGTTGCCCCCGTGGCGCAGTGGTTAGAGCGTCTGCTCTAGAGTCGCAAAATAGGGGTGGATCCTTTTGTAATGGGTTTGAAAGCCACTGTGCGACGTGGAGACCCGGGTCCTTTGGATGAGACTGTATAAACCGAGGTCCCATGTCGTAGTAGGTGCTGGCATGAAAAAGATCCCTCCCTGCTCAAAGGCCCTGAGTGCCGAGCATTAGGACAAAGATTTGTTTAGCCCTTCACTGGCAAGTGGTGGCGTCTCCATATGAGTGAAAAATTCTCGAGAGGGACGTTAAACAACATACAATCATTCAATTATTTTTATTTAATGAATAAATTACAGTATTTCACTCAGGTAAAAATGTAATAAATCTGAACATTTTCATTTCTATTTGTTTTATCTGAGATAATTCACTTTTTGAAAGTTATAGAGTCTATGTTGATTTCTTGATAATTCTACTGGAATGTAAATTTAACAAATTCATAGGTCAGGAGCTAAGGAGGCCAAATATGAATGTAAATCTTGTTCTGCTTTTTGTTTGACATCAGTGGGTGAGTACTATATTCATACTGACATGAAAGGTCTCGTGATATATAAAGCAATGTCATTTGCAAATTTATCAAAAAATGTCAAGTTTGACATTTGTTATAATTAATGAGGACCCCCTAGTGCCCCCTGAAAATATGAAATACCAGGAATTTACTGATGTCGTAAATATGGGATTGATCACGTCATGAGTTTTGTCTGTTATATATTACCTTTAAAAATAAATTTGTTCCTTACAAATCTATACAAAAAAGTCTTAAAGCCGATTGATCCAAAACAGGCACATATTATTTTACACAAATAAAAGTCCGTCATTTAATACATAGATATGATATAAAAATAAATTATAAGATTGAAAACCTTATTGACAAACAGAAGTTCCTGACAGGAAGTTAAAATCTGTTGTGAAGTCACCTTTGAAAAAAATAAACTTACAGGTTTTATCTTAATATTATGAAGATAATTCAAACCCCACTATTTTTTCCATAAGTAGAAGCCTAAGTCATGGAATATATAATCCATAGTAATTTTTATAATAATATGCATATTTAAAGAATAAGGTAAAACAGGTATTTTTTAAAAGGAATTTTAGTAACGAAGGCTAAGATATTGTTTGTGTACAGGTATAAGTACTTTGTTGTGAACAAAATGCTCGGGTTCATTCTTCATGAGATATACATGTAAGCGATAAATTTAGTTTTTCAAAGGGGATTTCACACGATATCAACATAAGATTATTTATTGTGTGACCTAACAAAAAATATTTTTTTAACTTTTGAATTTTGACATCTTTTAAAAGAAAAAGACTTTGGGGATATAATTTGACAAAAGGTGAAACAATTTATGGACAATTATTTTTCACGAAGAAAAACAAATATATTTTTTTAGCGATTACAATCGGACCAAGCAGCTTTAAATTAATAATGTTTTTACTAAGCAGCAATTAAAAAATTCCCAAATGAAAAAAAGGGGGAAACAAAATACTATAACAAACTACTTACAAAACACATGTTTTGAAAGTATTCCAATAGTATAGCAAATCACATGCAAATGAGCTAACAAAACACTATAACAAGTTACTTTGAAAACACTCTAACAAACTACTAACAAAACACTTTAACAGACTACTTACGAAACACTCTAACAAACTACTAACAAAACACTTTAACAAAATACTTACGAAACACTCTAACAAGCTACTAACAAAACACTTTAACAAAATACTTACGAAACACTCTAACAAACTACTAACAATTCATAAGTAACAAATCATCAGTAAACCACTAAATTTGAATTTTTGAATTATAATTAGCAAATTCACAAGTCTTTGAAAATGATTCTAAACACAATCTCATATTGAAACTTTATAAACACCTTGTTTCACAGTATTTTGAATTCCAGGATTGACATTATTCTTCAATAGACAATAGCACACCATTCCAACATTTAAAAACACCAAGTTGAGAGATATAATTTTCAAGCCATCGGCCACTTCTCCAATCACACATTTTCACAGAATTTTCAAGTATAATTAATTTATAATTCATCATTTAATCCAGTGCTTAAAACTGATATAAGCTGGATAGTATATGGATTAAAGGTCAATCTTAACATGAACAAAACCCCAATAAAAACAGGCCATATATGTACACATCCACATTCACAGATTGAAGGTTACTGTAGTCCAGCATAAAAGAACTTTATGTCATGCAATAAATAAATACCTCTGTTATATCCAGATTCATCCTGATTATGCTTTTTCCAATCAGGGATCAATATACATGTATATACTTTACATGTTCCTTCATCAATCTCTATGTTTCTCTCTGACCTAGTGATGGTGGTTTGAAAATTGGCGCAAAACTAGTAACACAGGATGAAAATAGATAAGTTGTTCTTGGAAGATTTTACTGCTCTTAGATAATTCAACCCTAAACATGTCTGTTAATCAAATGAAATGCTAACAAAATATTACTTTGATGCAGACAAGTATAATGAAACACTTTCAAAATGCAATTTCATTCTGCAGAGTGTAAAGAAACATTAATAAAACACCAACATTGTAATGAAACATTTACAAAATACCATGCCACTCCATCCTGTAAAGTCTTGCATTGATGTTTCATTAAATGCAACGCTTTCAAAACATACTAAGAAAATATAAAAGTATGATTTGTTAGTGTTTTGAAGATATTTTGCAAGTATTTTGTTTGATTTCTTTTTCATTTGGGTTATGTTGACCGCTGAGTGAGATGTTAATATACCTGTATATATATCACTGAGATGTTAGAAGGCTTACGTCACAGTACAATAGGCAGAACTTAATCTCATTTGCTTGCATTCATTGCGATGTTTAAAAGGGACAGCTCTGGGGTTTACATCATGGAAGACAGTACTACAAGATGTAAGTAATGTCAAAAAATATTAAAGGTATAACAAAACTTCTATTGATCATCATGTTCTCAGGCAAAATGAGTCTCAAACCAAACTGTGTGCCTTTGGCCTAACTACCTATGGCATCTCCTGCAAACAGTTTGGATCTTGGGTCTGACAAAATCTACATGTTGTCCTCGAACCCAATCAATGAATGTACACTTGTGAGCATGAATATCTCAATGTACATGCGCACTAATCACCGGAAGTCCTCCATTTTTTCATTAAATTAGCCATATATTATGTCAATATTTTTATTAATATACTTCAGTAGCTTCACCTAAAACTAATAAAATTTGACAAACGGTACCTAATACACGAGTACACAAATATTTCAAAATGCATGTACCTGCAGCATTATACATATCACCATCAATTCCATTGAGCCTAAGCTTATATTGTAACAGTCGTCTGTCCACCATGCAGATCAAATGTTTTTTGGAAATCTATAAACCACAATATGTTGTAATATTGTTTTCCTTACCAAAATTCCTACTCCGCCAAATGTTTTTGGTGCACGAATATGCTTAGAATTTCTGTTGTATCCAAACCATTCATATCCCTGATCGTTTAAGTCCAATTTCTCATTATCTTTGAGATGAGTTTCATTAATGCTTATTATGTCCGCATTTATATGTTCAATAAGGGACACCCTTAAATCATGACTGTTAACCGTCCACCCACCTACATTGATGTGACTATCTTTTGAGTGAAACGAGATAGGGATTTCATATTTCACATGTACATCGCACACTACCTGTGACAAGACCTTCCAAATATATCATGATATTTGACCCCTTGAACTTTACCTTGAAAATTGACTTGCTTTAAGAACATTTATTTACACTTAAATTAAATTGGCCATACGTAAAAGAGAAAAGATAAGCTTTTATTTTGCACATGTTCATTACCTGCAACAAGGTCTTTCTAAATATACTATGATTTTTTTTACCCTCTGACCTTGACCTTCATTTCAAGTATGTAATTTTTCCTTATAACTTTTGATTGAAAAGAGTTAAGCTTTCACCTTTGACATATGCATTGCCTGTGACAAGATATTCCTAGCATGCTATGATATTTTTTACCCCTTGATTTTGACCTGAATATTTGAACTACTTTCAAAAATTTTAACTTTGGTGAAAACTTTTAAGTGATATATACAGATGTACTGAGGATAGAGCATCCATATTTGACACAAGGAATATTGTAGAATTTGTCAGGAAAAAAATCTCTAAATTTCAGGATCTTCTGGCCTGGTCTCTAGGCGGTCCCAGACCCCTGCCTAATTTTTCTGCCCCCTAATTTTAGTTTCTGGATCGGCACTTGGAAATATTTGAGCACATGATACACATTTGTATGAGGTTGTTTTTTCCGAATCCGAACCAGAGTTAAATTTCAGTCAACTGAGCTCGCAATGTCATCTTATTCCCTATATAAACAATTTATCAATAACTTTTACAGCTCTTTGCACGGCCCGGTCCTTCTACAGGTTTGTCTTGTCTGATCCTCAAAATGTACACCATTTCCATCCACAGGTGCTTGTGGACAGGACCCCCCCCCCTGCGAATATACACCCTAGGCCCAAAGATATTTTAATTTTATTTTTATTCATCTTTTTTTCTTGAATTTATCTTCTAGTACATATTTACATTGTATCTCCTCCGATTTTGATGATTTAACTACGCACGCTAAAAGATAGGAAGTGGGTGCAATTAACCTGGGTTTCAATGAACATAGGGAAAAAAGCTAAATTTAGAAAAATTAAAAAAAGCTGAGGACCGCGGTGCAATCCCCCCCTCCTGCTTGCTTCACGGATACTGTACTTACCTGTTATGATAGGTGTAATCTCATACTAATTTTTGATTGGTTATTTAGTAAAAACAGAGGGGGGGCAACCAGAGAAAATTTTTTTTTACTTACCTGAAAAAGTTGACAAGCAAAAAAAAAAAATAAAATAAAAGGAAAAAGTTGCCCAAAGTCGAAAATCCTATTTCGTGTGAGGGTGGGGTAGGTTAACTTTTTCTCAGTGTCAACTACTTTCAGTACCAATTCTAATACTACATTTTCGGTACATAACTAAAAGTGGCGGGGGGGGGGGGGGGGGGGG
>PRKT01001482.1:0-64703 GCA_003671525.1 Saccostrea glomerata
ATCGATTCTTGTTTGCGGCGCAGCGTCATCTCTTGGACGTAAACATAGGTAGTGACTGTTCCCTCGCCAAGCGCTCGGCACAAGAAGTGAAAGTCACGGGTCATTTGGATATGACCTTAAAAACGTAGATCCCATGTCATGATAGGCGTTTGCACGATTAAGAACCCTCACTGCTCAATGGCCCTGAGTGCCGAGTATAGGTCTAAATTTGAAGCCCTTCACCGGCATACGATCACGCCTCCATATGACCATATGAGTGAAAAATTCTCAAGAGGGACTTTAAAGAATATACAATCTATCAATCAATCGATCGATCGATCGATAGAGAGAGAGAGAGATGCGTGTGCCTTGAAAGTTATCAAGCTCTACGCATGTACAATTTCTTCTGAAACGAGGTAAATAATTGACCATCAATCTGATGAAGCAAGAATAATGTCAGCAGTCTCATAAATACTTTTAAGCCATCATTTCGTAAGTAAGTGTCAGTAAACACAATTTATCACTGAGTCAGATGTTAACTGACGTTTTTCATACAAAATGTTATTTCATTACTTACACTCTAAAAAGGGAGGTTGGGGGTTGGGGGTGGCCGGTCGATAGGGGAGGCTCACTCCTTCATTGCCCTGATCCCATCTCTAATGAAATGGAAGTCCGTGTTTGCTCTGTTTCAACTTGTATTGTGTAATTGACTTTTGAGTCGGAATACTATTTATTATCTCAATATGTTTCATTACCAGCATTATACAAATATGGACTCAGTGTAGGTCAATATGCATTTATAATAATCAAAGATGACGGATATTGACCGAAAATAACACCCAATATATAGACAAAGGATGCTATCCCAAGGTCGATATTCTACATGCATCTGAAGTATATGGTTCGAATAACACAGAGTACCCCCTCCGAAATAATCGCACTCATTTACACTTGCAGATGAAATGCACTAACAAAATGTTAATACGTATGGCTTCCACGATAATTTTCTACAGAATCATACATGACATGGTTGTCTCTATTTTCTTTCGACCGTAAACAGCGTCAAAACTCTGCTCGCCGAGTGGAAAAGCCGAATTCAACCATTTCATGTGCAGTGTATTCCCGAAAAATGTTAACAAATATCCTTGTTAATCGTTTTTTATTCTTGACTTCAGAGTTCGTCACTATATCTTTTAAATCTTCCTCTCAACTCGTAAACTTGCGAACTTCCATATTTGCCTAAAGCGAAAGTGAAAAACGAGGCAGCTCATGCGAGTCATCATTCGCTTTCAACGGTAACTATTAAAAAGTAATTATACTTCGTATTGACCAATCAGATTACCAGATTTCACAAATTTATCAAAATTAAAACAAGTGACTATTATACCCACTGTCTATGAATCTCTGCTATTTTGTGCACAGGCCTTTGTTTGCGAAGATCCTCTAGGTTATCTTCTCGACTTTTTTTTTCATAGTGAACATCATTACCTGAAAGAACCGATTTTCATCAGCAAAAATTTAGAGATTGGCTCTATAGTACGGTATATATAAAATACTAAAGACAAGAAACAAAATCGTGTAAACACATAGGGTATCCCGCTTTCGTCGTCACTACAACATAATCAGTGAGATGTTATTTTACAAGGCCCCTAACAGCCAAGCCCGGACATGATGATTTATTTGTCCTAAATTAAAGTTTACCTAATTTCCCTGAACTGGCAGCAAACGAAGGGGACATCAAGTACTCCTTTGTTTAGCTAAATGAAAAATCCAGAGAGAGCTAATCAGAACTCCTTGGTGTTTACTACAAACTTCAATAAAATCTCCTCTTTCGTAAATTTTGTAAATTTTATTGATTATGTTGTAGTAACGTAGAAAATCGAAGCGAGGTACCGTTTGTGTTAGCAAGATTTTGTTTCTTACCAATAATATTTTTATATACCGTATAGGGCAAAATTCTAACCTGAATAAAAATTATATCAGGGGCCCGTTTTACAAAAGGACTTACTACTTAAGACCAAATTTAATTCTTCATATAACTTTTTAATTAACTTTATATTGAAAATTATTTTAAACTTTTTTAAAGGAATGTTGTAAGATATTTTTACACAAACAATTTCAAAAGAGAATTTTTAATTTTGCAAAATTTTACAATCAACTAAAGTTTTTGGTCTTAGTCGTTAGTTCTTTTGTAAAACGGCCCGCTGGTATCTAAATATACTAATGATAGACTTTGCAATAATGTATTTTTGATGTTTTTTGTGTCTAATGAATATTTTCAGAAGCCAGTAGGGGTGTAACACTATCCATTCGCAAGGTGCATGTTGAAAACAGTTCGGCCAATAGTAAGAAATAAAAATGTAAAAGGTTAGCTGCTGCGAAGAAAATGTAAACATGTTATATATAGACAGATCTAGAACATTTGTTGAAGTTAACATAATGTACCACTGCATTGATAGCATTCAATGTATTGACCATGTTTGGTTATCAGATAAGTGTGAAATGTTATGTTTGTCAAACTTCTATTAAAAAACATCTGCTTTTTTGTACATATTACTCTACAAAGTGAGAACACATCACTCGTCAGAGGTGTTCCTTCCTCTGAGGCTTCGCCTGTTTAATGATGTTACACATTAAGGCATATTGGTACTGGTTTCTTCAAAAATTGAGGAGGAATTTAAGATGAAAACAATATGAATCTGATCCTAAAAAGGCTAGAGTGTGATGTACGTTTCTTTTCCTATTACAACGATACCAACTAAGCTGTTTTGTTTCATATTATGAATGTCAAGAATAAGATATCAGCGATTTTTAGAATTCATATTCGTGATTCGACAATGACATCATACATATATAACATGACTTTGAGGGAAGCATACTAGAATATTTGCCCCCGAGGTGACAGGGGCGCCCTGGATTGTTATGTCGCCCGATGCCGAAGGCAGAGGGCGACATAACACTCCAGCCTGGGGCTTTCCTGTCACCAAAGGGCAAATATCATGATATTGCATCCCGAAAATTAAGCCATGTCATATATAGTATATTACATTTTTAAAAATTGAACCCAAATCGGTCATTGAACATATTTATTGAACACGGTGAACACATTGCATATCTAAAAAAAATATGCATCGAGTATAATATTCCGAAATATTCTGTTCTGTTTTATGGACATGGCAGAATGTCTTGCTTTCATTGATATATGATAGTCTAGAAGCTAGATCTGATAAAAAAATGTTTTGATGTGTAAACTTTGTTCTTGTACAATCAAATACAATAAATCAATAAATGAAATAATGAATTATATAAAAATTATTCTAATCTAAAAAAAAAATGATAACAGCTTTAGGAAAAATATGTCCTTATTTCCTCTCTTCGACCACGAGCCTACTTTTTTGTTGTTCGCTTATATTAGATTTTAAAAATTCTGAAGTTTGATATTGCTATATATTACATAAGAAGATAATTTTCGTAGTTTTCATTGGCTGAAAGTACGTCACGTGATATTCCTCTTTTTGTGTTATCGATGCGAAAGCGCGTCCGCGGAAAATATCATATCGCACGGCACGCCGTTCGTTTGTACTAAAGTTACGTAGTACGTGACGTTATAATATAAAAAGCGTTAATTTAACCATTGTGTCGTAATGACAGCCAAGTCCGTTCAGTTAGGACTGTGTCAGTGCATTCAATTTGAGTGATTATATAATATAACTATTAAGGACTCATGGCAGTTAATATTGACCTCAGATACAGAAAATGATAGCGACCTCGCAGGCTCGGTCGCTATCACTTTCTGTGTCTTCGGTCAATATCAATTGCCATAAGTCCTTACAACCACATATTGCCCAACACTGATGTCCATAATAGTTATATTATACAATCACTCAAATTGAATGCACTGACACAGTAATAAAAAAAAACACACACACACAACTCGCTTGATAAAAATCGTATCCAACCACAAATCATGTAAGATCCTATAACTATTTATTAATAACATAATTAATGCTGTTTTATCAATTTACAATTATTTTTATCTGTGTGTCGACGCGGTTTATCCCAGTAACTTGTTATAGTATATCACATCTATATATCATACATGTGTTTAGATATCTAATGACTAAAGACGTTAAAAACAAATTAACAATTAAATTGTTTAACAAACGAGATGACTTCAATTTTTCATTGTCAACATTCCTTATCTATGTTGTAATGAGCCACTATCGGGTACCTGATTTTGGTTTTCACGTCTCCCTTTTTATTCCACAGGGACAAGAGACAATCTTAGAAAAATCGGATATATAGTATAATAGGGGAGAAGAGACCTTACGAGACGCCATTAATTCCTCGGTGCCTCGATTCAAACTCTAACAACTTTCGATTGAAAAAAAAACATAAAGAAGCTTTGCCAGTTGGAAGGCAGACTGTTGTCCTTTATTGCATGATTTGATCATTTACCTTACTTCATTAAAACTTAAAAAAAAATATTCGAACTTCCGAGAATTAGGTCGCTGTCGTTAACCCTAAACCATTTTTGTAATGCAATTTCCGTGCATTACCTTATAATTTTTCCGCACTTGTCATCTGTTACACTCTATCTTCGAGCAAAATATAAGGTCATCTTCACAGTATTTGAGGGACCATTGAGCGTCCGTCTCGAGAGATCAGTCACATATTCACCTTCAATTAGTCTCTGAGTGCAATCGGCTCATCAATATTGAATGAAATCTGCACTGAATGACGTAAGTTTAAAGTCACAATACGGCGCATCTCTTCAAAAACAGACTTGTTAAAATTTTCCTGTAGGATTTGGAATTTTTTTCATACTCATAAATGTATACACTTTTAGAATTTTACAGATTTCATAAGTAAATAAGTCTAATTATTTAATTAAAATTAATAATTATTTATGGGACATAAATATATACATCGCAACGTGTTCGAGGTTCCATATTCCATGCTATACACGCATGCGAATAGTTTTCATAAACAAAACAGCATGGTGAGAGAGGGTAGCCCGTTAGGCCTGCTACATTTACAAAGTCGACTAAAACGAAAAACAAAACCAAAAATAGGGCTTGAAATTGAAAAGCAACTTTCCTGACAAAAATTTAGTTGGGAGATTTATATAATCATTGAATGAAGAAGAAACGGGATCTCGGCGACATTCACGTGGGGCTCGCGAAGGTTCTACCCTACAGGTTTGTTGATACATGCTATCATTTCTCGTATCTCCATGGCTTTCAAAGAAAAACAAGATGTGTTTGTGAAACACTGATGAACCCGTATGGCAACATAGCGAAGATCGAATATGTTGGTACCTAAAGTATGGCCTTTTCAGACATACAAATGTGAAATATAAAACCCTAGCACCACCTGTTCAAGGGTTATGACCAGGGTCAACATTGTTAAAGTAGGAAAAACTCCGGGGTCAAGGTAAAAGGGACAAGATTGTTAGTTTCTAAGGACAGATATTGTCTCCAATATTTTGAATGGGAAATATGAAATCACTGGACTTTACCGTTCAGAAGTTATGGCCAAGGTTAAAGATTGTAAAAAGGTCAAACTCCGAGGTAAAGTCAAAGGGTAAAGGTTCTTGATATCCAATGAAAATTCTTGTCACAAGGATTACATATGTGAAATATGAAAGCTCTAGCCCCTACTGTTAAAAAGTTATGGCCAATGTTAAAGTTTGTAAAAAGTAGGTCAAAATCCAAGGTCAAAGGGTCAAAGTTGTTGATATCCAATGAAATGTCTTCTCACAAGGATTACATATTTGGAGTATGAAAGCCCTAGCCCTTACCGTTCAAAAGTTAAGACCAAGGTTGAAGTTTTTTCGTATGTTCGGAAATCTCCAAAGACAAGGTCAAAAGTTAAAATTCTTTGGTTCAAATGAAAGGTATTGCCAAAAAGAATCGATAAATGAAATAAGAAATTCCTAGTATCAACCGTTTAAAAATGTAAACTATTATCAATTTACCGGAGAGTTAAGATATTTTGATTCTGAGAATTGCTTTTACCTACTATTCCATTATAATTGTAAACCCTACATTGTATGCACGTGCCATTTTAGAAGTCACGTGGTACAAGTAAACAGATCTAAGTTGTACGACCCTTGATTTTCCGGCAGATTATAATTACGTTAAATTTGTATGAGGAGAGAATATTTATTTTTCTCAAAATGCTTACTTCAACTTTTTACTTTATTCCTGAATGATATATTGGGTAAATTTGAATGAAAAACCACCAATTTGCAGCCGTATTGCCGCTTTAAACTATGAAAGATGATTGGATAATATTGCTAGTTGTTCACGGAATCAAATAGGGCTGACTCGATTGAAGTCAGAGGTTGATCGAAGGTGAAAATGGGGCTGATCTCTCAAAACGGACGCTAAACGATCCCCCAAATATTGTGAGGATGACACATATAGAATATCAAACTGCCGTTTTGATCTCGGCCCTGGTATATCGGCCCAAGCCCGGAGGGCGCGGGCCGAGAACACCCGAGGGCTGATACCAGAAACGAGATCAAAACAATGGTCACGAATGGTGTGATGTTGTTTATATCATATATCTAAAACCAAAGAAAAGAACAAATATATACATGTATTTAAATATTTTCCGACAAAACGTTTATATAATTTTGTCGTATGAAAAATATAGAGTTATCTTTTTTTATTCGATTGTTTAAGGTTTCGTAAAAGGTCAACATGTCCAAAAATTTATTTTTACAATAGCCCCAAAACTATGTGAGGTATAAAGTTAAAACTTTTACAGTATATAAATTTCTCATTGATTAACAGATAGAAAGTATCACTTGATAAAAAAAAACTTGGAAAAAATATTAATTGAGAACAATTCTTCTTAAAAGTGCATATATTTTCAAAAAATACATCTAATTAATTCCGCACTCTTTGTAAAAACCATTAGTGCAGAAACAAAATATTTTTATCATGAAGGTCAAGTTAGACTTGGATAGCCTCTGGAAAGTTGTTTTCTCTGTTAATTTTGTCAAAATGTTAAGAATTGAAAGTGAAAGTACATGGCAAATGTCGGATTCTATAGGGGTCATGTCTTTATACATGTCATGCTCTCAATAACAGCCTTTCAGAGACCATTCACGTCCAACTTGCCCTTCAATCAAAAACATATATTATTTCTGCAATGATGGTTTTCACAAAAAAAAGACAGAATTAAGCAGGTGCATTTTTTTTTTAAATATGCACATTTTCTTATACAATTTTTCTCAAAAAATATCTTTTTAAAATATTTGTTATCATGTGATACTTTTTATCTGTTAATCAATGATATATTTATAAACTGTAAACGTTTTGACTTTATACAACACAAAGTTTTGGAGCTATTGTAAAAATTATTTTTTAGACATGTTCCCTTTGATGAAACCTTAAGGAATCACTGTCTAGTTAGTATAGTATGTCAGGGCATCAACGATAGTGGGAAGCATGGGAAATTTGCATAACGGGCAAAGCCCGTTATGCATAAATTATCCCATGTTTTCCACTATTGTTGATGTCCCTGGCTCACTTTACTAACTAGGCAGTGATTCCTTATATTTCCATTTCATTGTGAAATAAAATTGTAGATTTCGATTTTAAAAATGTAAACAAAGATCTAAATTCCACGAGGACTTCCATGCCAATTTCAATGTAGTCCTCGCCCACTGACGACTAATACAAAGGCAGCCGCACGAGATTTACATGCATATTTGACCTCCTTAGCGTCAGACACAGAGACAGATGCGCACAGATTTGCATGCATATTAGGCCTCCCTTAGCTCCTGACCTATTGACCTGCCTAATTTACATGCCGGTAGAGTTATCAAAAAATCAACTCCTCTAACTTTCAAAGAGTTATCAAAGAGAGAAAAGTTAGAAATGGAAATATTTGACGGTGAATAGTCATATTGAGAAAGATATGCCCGGTATGGTCTTTAAAAAGAATAGTCCTGGTGTTTTTAAACATTTTATTTCGAAGCACATTAGATAAAAAAGATTTAAAAGGTCCCAAACTTAAAAAAATATTCTACCATTCTACTTTTACTTTGGATCGAACTGGGATTACAACTTGCTTCAACGAATCGTTACAATTTATAAGTCTGAGATTTATAGTACTGTAACAATTAGCTGTTTGTTTTGTTTACGATATATATTAAATAAAAAATGACACATTAAATGAAAACTTGGTATCGTCTCACTGTCAAAGCAAATAAACGTCAATTTTTTTTTCAAAACATGATTTGTTGCTGTCCTAGACGAAAACAAGAGTTACCTCTCTTACGTTACAACTGCTATCGTTTGGCGCACTTTTTAAAAACAATTTTCTCAAAATTCTAGTATAAATAAATAATTTTTAAAGATTCTGGTTAAATGTATCAATATATAATGTTTGTTTTTTATACTTAAATTAGGGAATAACTATCTTCTAATTTGGTATTTGCGACCGTTAATGCTGATTTAACGGTCGCAAACTGAGTTTTACCGGCGACGCGTAAACGCCTGTGTCAGGGCTGATACGCTTCTATGTATATGATATAATTTAAAAGCAAGCTAGTATCTAGTCTACACTAGATCGTGTATGACTAAACAATCAATTTCTTGCCATATGACGAACGTTTTTTACGCAGGTGTATTAAAACGCAGTGTTCAACTGGTGTTATATAAGGATAAACAATTGCAAATGTAAATATTGTAGTACAAACGAACAACTGATCAAAAAGGGCATAAATGGCCAAATTTCGATGAAAACATTTCCATGGCAACCGCGTGTACATGTGAAATTACTACCATCATACTTGATAGTTTCTATCAAAACTGAACCCGAGGTGTAAATTTCATTAAAATCATTGAGAGAGCGTTTCTTGAATTTTTGCGCTTACAGAGATGGCATGAATTAAGGTAGATATACGAAAACACACAATTGGACATATAAAACTATATCATATTATAAAGTGCCCCTGTGCTGTTCTTACCCCTTTTCCTGTGTCTAACTAAAATGTATAGTATCACACATGTAATTATCACAGTGACTGCAAGGCCAAAATTAGCTTTCAAAAAGATGTCAATTTGATCCACGTTCTCTCTTGATCTACAAATAATAGTAATAGATAATGATAAATTATTATAACAAATATTTATATATGTGAGATTCGACACTTATTACGTAAGGGTTTTCAGTGTAGATGATATTACACATTTTTTGCCAGCGTAACGGTCGCTAGTGATCTCTAATTTTCACCGTAAATTATCAAAAAAGCAAAGATCAGTATATTGTTAAATAACCCCCTATTAAGCAACCCTTTTCTGTTGCAACATATGAAAGTCTTTCAGAAAGGTCTGGAAACACATTTTTGACAGTACATGAATATATTCTTTCCTCAGAAAATATAGTTTCGTCGATCTGTTCAGAATGGGAATGGAAAGCTAGATTTTATATTTTTCGCTCACCTGAGCCAAAGGCTCAAGTGAGCTTTTCTGATCAAAATTTGTCCGTTGTCTGTCGTCGTCGTCGTTGTTGTAAACTTTTCACATTTTCATCTTCTTCTCAAGAACAACTGGGCAAATTTCAACCAAACTTGCTACAAAGTATCCTTGGGTAAAGGGAATTCAAGTTTGTTCAAATGAAGGGCCACGCCCTTTTCCAGGGGAGATAATTATGAATTAGAGAAAAATTAATAGCATTTTTGAAAAATCTTCTTCTCAAGAACCAATGGGCCAGGTAAGATGAAACTCATGTGGAATCATCCTCAGGTAGAGTAGATTCAAGTTTTTTTCAAATCATGACCCCCGGGGGTAGGGTGGGGCCAAAATGGCCAATCAAAGTTTTACAGTGGAATCCCATTAAGCTACACATATTAGTGATTATTTAAATGCAAAATTAGAGAAAAATTTGGACATTTAATTTTTTTTTCAATTCACCGGGGCCGTTCATGTGTTTCAGATTTTTTTAAACAATGTAAATCAAGATACTTTTTTCGGGTTGAGTTTGCAAGCAAGCCCAATGTATCTGTCCTAAGTAATGCTTTGTCATAGCATGCACCATCTACAAAAAAGAATAAGTTATATTAACAATTATAATCATACATACTTTATTTAAAACGCATCCAAATTTATAAAAAAATTTTGAAATTAGGATAAGAACAAGAACTTACATTTGTAAGCTTCTGTGGAATTGTATGTTCGTGGGCACGGGGGGTTGTAGTCAAAGCATTCAAAATTTATGCTGTTAATTATTTTTGCATCAGTATCGCTATACTCAGCGCAGTATCCTAAAAGTAAAACGATAACATTTTAACTTCAAAACAATTCAGATTAAAACCCAGACCTTAAAATCAATACATATACGTATGTGTTGCCACGCGACATAAACCAGAAGTCTCTGTCGAGACTGAAGTTTAGTTTACCTTAGTGTAGTCTACTTGTGTGCCAAGTTATATTGAAATCAGACCAAAACTGTAGGAGGAGTAGCATTTTGAAAGAAATTCACAGAAATTTCTATTTTTAGCAACCACGGCAACACCGTTCATCGATATCAAAAAGGATACACAGAATTATTTACCTTAGTGTAGTCTACTTGTGTGCCAGGTTATATTAAATTCAGACCAAAACTGAAAGAGGAGGACGCATAACTATCGCATAAGCTCTTCTGGTCTCTGACCAGTAGAGCTAAAATTAAAGTAGCTAGTGGAATGTTGGATTTTTATCAGACTGGTGTTTTATATGAAAGTGATAACACAGAAAGAACAACTAGAGATGATAAACGCATTTGTCAAAAAAAAAACATATTCATCAATTAACCTTTGGGTCCAATCTAATTAAAATTAGATGCTTTATGCTTCTTGTATTTTGTTATGTCGCGTAAAGCAAAATACAAGGAGAGTAAAGCATCTAATTTTAATAAGATTGCCTTTGAGTTCTTAAATCGGGCAAAGTTTTCCAAAATATCGATTTACAAGATTCAAAAATATATTTTAGAAATAAATACCGGTAAAAATTTTCCTGTAAATATCTAATTTGACAAACTTGTGTTCATCCATTTCTTCCTTGACAAACTTGTATTCATGTGATTTATTGTAAAAATTCGATTATTTGCATGTTGTTATATACGTCTTATTCGGAAATTTTTACTAATATAAACACGTCTCCATAATGTGACCATATACCGATTAATGGCCTCAAATTTTGACCTTTACTTGGAACCCAAGGCCATTTAACTGTGAGGGATCTTTATCGTGCCAGCTTCTTCCTCACACGGGGCTTCGTTTTTTAAGGTGCCATCCGAATGACCCTCGGCATTCACTTCATATTGCAAACTCTATAGCAAATTAACAGTTTATTATGTGTTTTAAATATAGGTTAGTCTTGGTCGGAATCGAACCCAAGACCTCCCGTATACGCAAGCAATTTACCACCTGAGCTACCGTTACCGAAACAATGACAAAGAATCTGAATTCCATGTGACTTACTTAGAGATGTCAATCTGCTGAATAGTGCATGTGCTCACATTAGAATAAGAAAGTCAAATATTTCCTCTAATTGTAAATTTTTTGAACTTCAGGAAATAGGTAATAGTTAAGAATTTATTTTTTTCCTTCGCAATTTCTGTGCCTTCAAAATACTCAAAAGGCATACCTAACATTCGCTGTGATGGAACACATACTTCCACTGTTGCATTCCTCGACGTATCTATCAAACAATGGTACAGGAAGGCTTTGTCTGCATTATGTTGAACCCTGCCGCAATTCTTCTTCTCTGCGGCTCTCTGCCAGTCTTCTGCAGTTCTAGGACAGTCTGGAACTTGTGTCAATGTATGCAATGACGCTGGGTATTGGCCTCCACTTATCAACGTTGCCTATGTTATAATAATGAATAGATGTAATAAATACGAGGGGTGATCAAAAAGTTCGCGAACTAATTGAATAACTTCCATAAAAGAAACAATATTTGCTTTCAGTGTTGATTATATTTTAAATTAGTCCTCTCCGATTTTAATGCACATCTGCCTCCGTTCTGCTCATGCACGAATCACGTGATATAGACGGTCACGTGACCCCCTCCGTAGCGTTCTGTCACAAAAGCTGAAAGATTTTTCTGAGTTTTATACTTCTTTCCATGTAGGTAAATTTATATAACAAAGACAGTTCATTTGTTAGAAATGGTCAAATCTCGGCAACAGAATGCTGGAATTTCCTTTCCAAAAATAAGCATGGCGACCATCAAAACCCAAATCTTCTGTCTTGGGAGGGACATTTATTCAAGGTGAAAAGAGAAAGGGTGCCTCCTTTTTATCATATCTATTATGTTTAAAATCTAAAGTAAACGATATCTTGGGTATTAA
The DNA here is from genome assembly GCA_003671525.1 of Saccostrea glomerata. Taxonomy (NCBI): domain Eukaryota; kingdom Metazoa; phylum Mollusca; class Bivalvia; order Ostreida; family Ostreidae; genus Saccostrea; species Saccostrea glomerata. The sequence continues at coordinate 12,334 of PRKT01001482.1, forward strand.
ATAAGTATATTATTGTTGAAATATTCAAGTATTTTTCAAAGTGTAAATAGGAGGTCTTTGATAGCAAATTGCTTGATTAAAAGCACATCTCCTTTAAAATTTGCTTTCACTGGGCAACAAAACAAGTATCATTTATAACCATCTGCATTCCTTCATTAACACGACCAATCCAATTATTGATTGAAGACATTTATCAAAATAAATTGTGTACAAATTATCATACGCTACTTCAAAGGGATTTTTAAGATATACCATACATTCTACAGTCGTTTGTTGAATGAGTACGAGTGAGACAACCAATTTTCGTCACAAGTGACCTACATAGTGACGTCATTTTCACATTGTGACGTCACAATCGAGGAGCAAAATTTTATTCAGCATATGCTATTTATAGACCCTGTGTTTGGCTTTGTGTGTACCAATTTTTTTTCTAATCTGAAATGTGGTTTTGTAGATATAGAGATAGTTCGCCAACTTTTTTATCACCCCTCGTACTGTCTGAATGAGTAAAAATAAAATTGATAGTATTTTACTATCAAATAAAGGAAAACATGTCGTAAATTTTCAAACTAAATCAAAAGTAAAAATTCCCTCCGTTTGTATATATTACAAAGTTAAAGGTGAAAATTGATCGATCTTAAATACTCAAGAATAAACAAGATGTGTTTGTGAAACACTATGCGCCCGGCGGCAACAAAGTTCGAAAAAAAACCTATTTTAGCATATAGGTCAATGGCAAGGTAACAAGGTTATTGACCTGGCTGTCATTTGAAAGGACTTGATTAGTGAAATATACATACCAAACATAAAGGCTCTATCTTACATGGTTCAAAAGTTACAGGGAAGGTTAAATATTGCAGAAAGAAGCTATTATAGCATAAAGGTCACAGTCAAGGTCACAAGGTCATTGACCTTGGTTTCATTTGAAAGAGCTTTATTAGTAGAGTATGTATAATAAAGATGAAGTTTCTGTCTTTCATAGTTCAAAAGTTAAGGGCAAGGTAAACGTTTGCAGACAAACAGACAGACAGGACAAAAACAATATTACTACGGATCTATCGATTCGGGCGCATAAAAATACACAAATGTGGAGAGGATATAGAAGAGGAACGCATGAAAATTAAATAAAACTTAAGAAGAAATCTTTCCGAGTAAAAAGAGTTTTTAGCAAAAGAGAAAAAAAAAATTCTGTCAAATATGTTTGATTTAAAATCTTAATGGAAAGAAACGACTTACAAATGTAAATCCCAGGCCTTTAGATCGCTTAGAAAAAAAATTGAGGTGTTGAAAAAATAAAGTGTTATTTACACACAAAATTCTTTTAAGCGATTCATGGGCCCTGTAAAGTAAATGATGCAGAGAACAGTGATTTTTCATATAAAAAGACAGAAGTATCTATAAAAAAGGGACAACTCAGAACGGTAGAAAAATTGGATGTTGGATCTGGGGTTCGTAACATAAAACTTTTTTGACAAAATATGTAGTGTCGAAAGTACTTTTTAAGCATACGAAAGCCCAGTCCGTCCGTCTGTCTGTCCCTCTGTCTGTAAGTCTGTAACACTTGTTTTTCCGCTATTTTTTTCTGATAGGCTTGCAAATATTGAGCTCAGTTCGTCTTGATGTGGATTTTTATGTTAAAGGCTTGAAAAATCTCAAAATAGCTTGATTTAATGAATTTGGTAGTTACATGTAATTTCAATGTAAATCTTGTGTATTCCTAAAAATCGTTTCAGAGCGATTCTCATTCTGCAATACGACAGACATTATTTATACATGTCCCTGATTACAAGGGTATAGGAGGCATTCGAACCATCCTGTGGTGAGGGCTAGTCCTGGCACGCAGTTAATTTTTTCTAACTAAGTGACAAACCGTAGATCAATTTTGATTCTTTTTATATGATTGTTTTTAGCTGTGTACAATGAATTGTTTTGACCAAAGCCCGCACTCTTTGTAAGACAGATAAATTAACTTAATTTCAAGACATTTCATTCATAAACAATTCGAAATATCCACAGTTTGTTGGCACTTTTTCAGATACAGGATATTTTAGTTGACATCCTAAAAAAAGGAAAAAAGGAAAACCCAGGAGGGGACATTTGTTGCTTTTAGAATACTCTCGGAATGCTTGTTCAATTTGCATACTTACATGATAATAGAATATTTTTAGTACAAGTTTTCATTTCCCTTTTCATTTTTAAACAATTTACATACTTACATGATGATAGAATATTTTTTATTACAAGTTTTCATTTGCGTTTTCATTTTTACAAAAGGAACTAAGTTCAAGTTTTTAACTGTAAAATTTGACGTACATCACGAATTTGCTGACGCCGTTGTACTATATAAGGGAAACGAATAAGGCATTCATATATTTTGGTGCTTTACTTTGGGGACCCGTAAGGTAAAGTCGTTCCGAAATCAAATAATGCCGACAAAATACATTTTGAAAGTCATTACAACGAACATATGATAAGTATTTTTTTATTTAAACTAGTTTTATGATCTTTTTTTTTTTAAATTTAAACGAGTTTGTTCATTTTTGGCAGCATCATTTCATTAGACTAGGTTAAAAAAGCACATGTTCACAATGCATCATCTAGAAGACTGAGTAAATTGGGAAACATAAATATCAAAACTAATAAATAGTGTGTGGTCACATAGATGTCGATAAAGGACATTGAAGATGGAAAAAATCAAAGTACCAAGAAGTACGGTCTGGCTCATTTACATGGTATTTTTTTTTAATGAAACATACGAGGGGCTATCAAAAAGTTCGTGGACTATCGCTATAAAATTAAAACCGGTTTTGGTACATCAATGAATTCTAATTTATCTAGTCAGCATCATCTTTCCTATCTATAGAAATAACCACAGATCATAAATTTATTTTCAAATAAATAAATGTTTTTGTAAGCAATGGGGTATGTACAGGCGACGTTTTTTCGACTTAAGTGTAACTGCGAAAATATATTTGACATCCAAAAATCCCCTCAATTCAGGTATGTGTTCGGACAGTTTTGTTCCTTGAAATACGGAATTTTTATCTCATTCTGGAATTTCTATGAAAATTTTCATTCGAGTGTCAAAACAAATAAGGCCTTGAAAAGAAAATGACGTCTACAGGGTAGGGTTTCCCTTTTCCAAAATTCTATAAAGTTTTGCTCCTTAAAAAAAGTGGAGAAGACCATGGAAACGTAACTCTCAGTCATTCAATTAATAAGATATTTCTAGGTTGAGTAACTTAGAGATTCAACAAAATAGAAACACTTCTTCCAATAGTCCACGGTAGAAATTTTAGAGGCAATTTTATAAGGCCAGTCTTACCAAAAGCCTCAAAGTCAAGGTCAGTATAGTAGGAAGGGAGAGAATGACCCAAAAGGGCAACCTCTTCCGTTATAGGGCAAACTGAGGAGGTCAAAGGTCAAAGCCCTGAAACTGAAATGTTGTTCACTAGAATTGTTGGACATGCTAACCAATGTAAGGTCAAGTTAGGTGACAGAGAAACAGATACATTGGTAGACACGGGTTCAATGATAACGTGTATGTCAAAACAATTTTATGATTCTCTAGAATCAAAGCCCGAACTTAGGAAATTGGAAGTTTTTTAGTTAGATGTTTATGGTGCCGGGGGGCACTCACTTCCTATTTCTGGGTATATTGAGGGTGAATTAGAAATTCCATTCTTAAGTCAGAAGAAAGTTTTCGCCCCTATATTGGTGAGTCAGTCATCAGATAAAAAGGGTGGTTCTGAGTTTCCTTTAATTATTGGCACCAATGTTATCAGAAATTGTAAACAGATTTTTGGTCAGATGGAAAATGTTTAAGAAATACTTGAAGTATGGAACTTAGCATTTATTAGTATGTGTGATACTGCTTTGAAGGTAAAAACAAAAAAACATTTTCCAATTAGCTTGAGTCCAAAAGAAGTCAAGATGATAACAGGGTTAGTCAGAAAATTTTATGACTTAGAAACTGCAATGACTGAACAGGCAGATGCATCTCAGCCAGGGAGTTTAGTTATTTGTCCTAGAGTGGTTAACATTAAATCTAAGGTAGGTAGCACATCTAGAATACCAGTAAGAGTTTGTAATTTGTCAGCAGAGACTATTAAGATCTTACCAAAGTCTGTTATTTGTTCAGTTAGCCCTGTTAAGGTAGTCGATTCATGGAAACCTGAGTCCGAGAACGAGACTTCAAAAATCAAGGGAGGTAACTCAGATATTTTAATTGAGTCATTAGGTGCTTAGATAAACAAACAAAATCTTACAGGTGAGGAAATGACAAGGACAGTAGAGTTGCTGAATAAGTGGAAACATATTTTCTCAACATCCTTTACAGATATAAGTAAAACAGATTTGGTTAAGCATGAGATCAAGCTTACTGACAATATTCCTTTAAAGAAGCCCTACAGAAGAATTTCACCTGGGATGTACCAAGCGGTAAGACAACATTTAAGAGAAATGCTGGAAGCAGGTGCTATACGCAAATCACAAAGCCCTTACCCTTCAAATGTATTGTTAGTGAAGAAATCTGATGGGTCATTAAGATTCTGTATTGATCTTAGAAAACTTAACAACAAAACCATAAAAGATGCTTATACCTTGCCTAGAGTAGATGAGACTATTGATACTTTGATTGGGAGTAAATATTTTACCAAACTCGATTTAAGATCAGGATACTGGCAAGTTGAGATTAAGGAAAAGAATAAGCATAAGACAGCTTTTTCTTTGGGGCCTTTGGGGTTTTATGAATGCAATCGGATGGCATTTGGCCTGACCAATGGCCCTACCACCTTCCAACGTTTAATGGAGACCTGTATGGGTGATTCACATTTGAGGGAATGTCTTATATTTTTATACGACATTTTAGTGTTTTTTCAGTCTTCTGATGAACATCTTTAAAGATTAGAAGGATTTTTTGAGAAACTTGACAAACATCACTTAAAATTAAAACCATCCAAGTGTGAATTCTTTATGAGTGAAGAAAAGTACTTACATTTGTAGGTCACATTGTGTCGGAGGACGGTATCAAAACCGACCCCGATAAGATTGAAGCACTTAAGTCATGGCCAGTACCAAAGAATATTAAAGAATTACGCTCAGTTTTAGGTTTCACAGGATATTACCGACGCTTTATCAGAGGCTATGCCAGAGTTGTTCAACCTCTGAATGAGTTACTGGTAGGACATCCAACAGCAAAGGGAAAGAACCAAGGAAACAGAAAGAAAGTACACTGGTTATGAGGTAAGAATCAACAATTTGCTTTCGAAACACTTATCAGTAAGTTGAACAATCCCCCAATTCTCGGCTATGCAGATTTTTCTAAACCATTCATCTTGAATATTGATGCCTCCACTGAGGGCTTAAGAGCTGTTTCCTATCAGAACCAGAATGGTTTAGAACGTGTAATTGCATATGACAGTCGTAGTTAAAAGAAAAGTGAAAAGTTGTATCCAGCACATAAACTTGAGTTTTTGTGTTTAAAGTGGGCAGTAGTTGACAAGTTTAAAGACTATCTATACAACAATTCTTTTGAAGTTAGAACGGAAAATAATCTGTCGACTTTTGACACAAATTCAGCGAAACTCGATGCCACGGGTCATTGTTGGCTTGCAGCTTTGAGTATTTACAATTTCAAGATATATTACAGATCTGGGAAATAAAATCAAGATGCAGATTGGTTATCCAGGCTTCCATATCATCTCTAGATAATTCCCTGTCAAAGCAGTATGTCAAGCAGCTCTCATAGACCGGGAACAGCTTCCATTAGCGGAGAGTTTACTCAATACAGACACTGGTCAGCTAAATCCGAATATGAAAGAGTTAGAATCACAGATACTGAGTACCATAAACTGGAGAGAGAAGCAAGATGAAGATCCAGTCATAAGTAAGGTAAAGTACCTGATTACAACTGGGGAAAGGTTCGATACTGGGAATGTTGATTTAGAGACAGTTGAGGTAAAGAAGTATCATAGAGAGAGGAAAAGTTTCGAGGTTAGGAAAGGTGTCTTTTTTAGAAATACCCTTATTGATGGAATGGATGATAGGCAATTTGAATAACCAAAACGTATGGTAGGAGTAGTATGTAACGGTTGATTTTGCGCATATTAGAGAACACCAAACACGTAACGAACGAATATCGGTTTAACGAACGGTAAACTTGTTTACCTTGTGATTAACTGTGTAACTGACGAAACCTACGGACGAATCACACGTATAGAAAAATTTAAATTATTTGTCAATTTGAAAAGTACAATCGCTTTGGTGTTCCATGTACCAGTATGATATAAATATGTGCATATGTTCAGGTGTGTTTTTATTGATTCCTTTTAATTAACTTATAATAAATGAAAATTAAACCATTTTATATTAAAGCATTGGCAGACCAGAGGGGGTTCCGGGGGTTTGAACACCCACTTATTTTTAGAGAGAGAGAGAGAGAGATAGAGAGAGAGAGAATAGCTTTTCTGTAATAGATATTTATACGTCTAATCATTTGAAAAATAAAACTAGAGGTACTGTGAGCGATGAGCTCACTAAATGATACCCCCCGCCTCCCATATGGTTATAACTGGTGAAAAAGTCCATGTTTTCCTGTGGCCGGGAAACCCAAAATATGTGTCCAATCAAAAAGTAAAATAGGAGGTGCACAATGGCAATATGTAATAAAGATTCTGTGAAAGTTGCATCAAATTTCATTCACTGGTATAAGAGGAGTTGCGGATAAGAGATGGGTACCCCAAAGCGTAACAGACGGACGGACGGACAGACAGAAGGACGGACGGACAAACGTACAGACGGACGGAATTAACGATTACTATATACCCTCCCGCTTTTCAAGCGGGGGGTATAAAAAAGTAGCTGTCCTTTCTGCTCGCTAGATCTGTAGATTTTTGCGTTTTTGCTTTCCTCTGTGTAACCTTCACAACCCCGTCTAAGGGCTCCGAACATCCACAAGTAACATGCAAGGAAGATTCTATCGAACTCTAGCTATACCATTTTTTGACCATCTTAAGAAGTAACTAACTTTTAGAAGTATGCATATTAAATATTTTCAATCAATATAGAAAATGTTAATCTTTTGCTACAGGTTCTAAAAAAATATTTTGTTTTGGAAGCTCCTTCCACATCCTTTGTTGCTGGAAAATACGCAGATTCAAGATTGAAAGTAATGAACCGAATAGAAAAATGACATGAAACCCCTTCTGCCCCCTCCCAATTTTAAAAAGTGGTGTTTAGTTTTTTTTGTTTGTTTATGTTTTGTTTTGTTTTTTTGCTTGTCAAATGTATTTGGAGCTCTCCCTCTTTTTTATAAATGAAACTACGGACTTGAAGTGGCCATGGTGTGATTCTATGCATGAGTGCTGGGTACATCGACCTGGAACCCCCTCCCCGCTTTTCAAAATTTGCTGGATCCGCCCATGTTAAAGGATGACCTTTGTTTATTACGATAAATTATAAATTATAAATGTGTTATAATATGGCACGCCTAATTCACAAAAATAAGCTAAACGTAGTTTCACAGTCGATAAACTGGGTTTATCGGTTGTGAACTATAGTTTACGGACTGTAAACTATAGTTAACAAGTTGACCGTTAATCTATATTTTACATCTGTAAACCATAGTTTACACGATAATCTACATTTCAGAATCGTAAACTAAACTTAACACTTAATAAATTTCACGATTTGTAAACTATAGTTTACAGCTCTTAAGTATAGTTCACGATCTGATGAATACCGGTATAGTTTCACGATTTGTGAAACTATGACTAACAACTCCTAACTATAATTCACGAATGTAAATTAAAGTTTACAGACGCGAATCAAATCTATCGTTAACTTTTTCTTACAGACATATACATTTAGATTAGCATTCGTAAACTTAAGTTAACAACTGTTAAATATAGTTTTACAGATGAAAACTATAGTTAATTAATTGTTAACTATAGTTTGTAGTTGATAAATCTAGTTTATCAAGTGTGAAACTATGTTTAGCTCATTTTTTGAATTTGGCGTGCCATACTTATAGGTTGTAACAATTATCAATACGACGCTTTGCAAGAGCTGAGAACAATTTAACAATAGATGCAAGTTCGCATCTAGGGTGTCTATATAAGGAACCCGACATAAATGTAATAACCCGATATTGGTCGTTCATATCTAACTACGAAGTGAAGAAATAAACTGTCTAAATATTTATTCAGCGACGGATCCAGGAATTGCAAAACGTGGAGGGGGGAGGGCGATGTAGAAGACTTGGAAGTCTGAGGGCTGCATTAAAGCCCCAGTGGGTCCAGGACAAAGCCCTCAGGCCTGGTGGAGATCCAGGGGCGAAGCCCCCCGGAAGCCGAGGAACTCTATAAGAAATAAGAGGTGTTTTCTTGTGATGATTTGAAGATAATACAAACAAAATTAAAGAATTAATAAATAGGGAAGGGGGCGCACGCCCGGCGCGCCGGTGCTGGATCCGCCTTTAAAATAATTACAAATACATATAGCGAGTGATGGTATTTATAAACTAGTAAATTAAATACGGTTACTATCGTCGAGATACGTTCGTTCGTTGCGTGTTTGGTATTCTCTACTGAAAGAAAGCGAAACGCGCACCATACTTTATTAACCGACAGTCTATTTATAGAGTTTCTGTCCTTGCGCCAGGTATTTAATTGTCCCCCGCTTTCGCGAAAGCGAGGGGACATTAAATCTTATTCGTCTGTCTGTCTGTCCGTCAGTCTGTCCGTCAGTCTGTCCGTCACAAAAACTTTAACCTTGCCCATAACTTTTGATTTAGTGGAGCTATGACTTTCATATTTCACATGTGTATTCCTTGTGACAAGACCTTTCTTTGGGTATCACCAAATCTGACCTTTTGACCTTGACCTTGGAGTTTGACCCACTTTTACACAAAAATTTCAAACTTTTACTTTGGCCATAACTTTTGAATAGTAGGTACTAGGACTTTCATATTTCACATATGTATTGTTTGTGGCAAAATCTTTCATTGGATAACAACAACCTTGACCTTTTGACCTTGACCTTGGAGATTTACGTACTTATGAAAAAACTTTAACCTTGACCAGAACTTTTGAACGGTGGGGGCTAGGGCTTTTGTACTTTACATATGTAATCCCTGTGAGAAGACCTTTCATTGGATACTAATAACTTTTACCCTTTGACCTTGACCTTGGAGTTTTAATTACTTTTTAAAAACTTTAACCTTGGTCACAACATTTAACCATTAGATAGTCGGACTTTAATATTTCACATATGTATTCCTTGTGGCAAGACATTTCATTGGATATCAACAACCTTGACCTTTTGACCTTGACCTTGGAGATTTACGTACTTATGAAAAATCTTTAACCTTGACCATAACTTTTGAACGGTGGGGGCTAGGGCTTTCGTACTTCACATATGTTTTCCTTTTGAGAAGACCTTTCATTGGATACCAACAACTTTTACCCTTTGACCTTGACATTGGAGTTTTAACTACTTTTAAAAAAAACTTCAACTTTGAACACAACTTTTGAACGGTAAATACTAGGACTATTATATTTTAAATATGTATTCTTTGTGGCAAGTCCTTTCATTGGATATCAACAACTTTGATCATTTGACCTTGACCTTAAAGATTTACGTACTTATGAAAAAAACTTTAACCTTGACCATAAATTTTGAACAGTAAGGGCTAGGGCTTTCATACTTCACGTATGTAATCCTTGTGAGAAAACCTTTCATTGGATATCAACAATTTTGACCCTTTGATCTTGACCTTGGAGTTGACCTACTTTTAAAAAACTTTTTACTTTGGCCATAACTTTTTAATGGCCAGGATTAGGGTTTTCATCATTAAAAAAAATCAACTTCAATGTTACTTTCTAAATAAATGACATATGATAGGATGTTCATATTACACACAATATTTCATAAAGATAACATCTCACCCACAAAGACACCGAAAGCGGGGGACCACAATTCTTTGAATTTGCTTGTTTTATTTGGAGATTATATTATTAAAAACTTTATTAAAATTCTATTTGAATAATAATTTAGTTGTTATCTATTTTTAATTAATTTTCGGTGCAGTGATTTGAATTTATGAAATTATTATTTTGTTGAGTAAATCTCTAAGATTTAAACTGGTTCGTCAAGTAATTTATTTATGGACTTTTGCGAAGACACTGACTTTTACAGTTAGAGGCTTACTTGGACGTATAAATCTGCGTCATGTATGGAGATCCGGAATTGAAAATAGAAAAAATAGAAAGCATCCAATGAGTTGAAAGTTATTGTATACGATGCTTTGAAATAATTTATCAAAGAAAAAATAAAATTGGTAGTAAAAAATATATTTAGATACTTTTTTCACAAAGATTAATATATCCTTTCATTTTCAACAACTTAAGAAATGAAATAAAGAGGAAGACACGTTTCGGTAGGAAAACTCGGCAGAAGTTAGTCAAGAAGGGAGGGTGTTGAGGGTAGGAATGTTGCCATTTCCTTCCTAGACAACGTAAAATGATCTTTGAAATAGCACGTTATTATTGTTTTGTTAAATGTTAAGATCTATTTTTGTCCCCCGCTTTCGCGAAAGCGAGGGGACATTAAATCTCATTCGTCTGTCCGTCCGTCTGTCCGTCCGTCACAAAAACTTTAACCTTGCCCATAACTTTTGATTTAGTGGAGCTATGATTTTCATATTTCGTATGTGTATTCCTTGTGATAAGACCTTTCTTTGGGTACCACCAAATTTGACCTTTTGACCTGATCTTGGAGTTTGACCAACTTTTACTAAAAAATTCCAAACTTTTACTTTGGCCATAACTTTTGAATGGTAGGTACTAGGACTTTCATATTTCACATATTTATTTTTTGGGACAAGACCTTTCATTGGATACCAACAACTCTGACCTTTTGACCTTGTCCTTGGAAATTTACGAACTTATGGAAAAACTTTAACCCTAACCATAATTTTTGAACGGTAAGGGCTATGGCTTTTATACTTCACATATGTTATTCCTGTAAGAAGACCTTTCATTGGATAACAAGAACGTTGAACTTTTGACCTTGACCTTGGAGTATTAACTACTTTTTAAAAATTATAACCTTGGTCACAACTTTTGAACGGTAGACACAAGGACTTTTATATTTCACATATGTATTCTTTGTGGCAAGACCTTTCATTGGAAACAAACAACTTTGACCTTTTGACCTTGACCTTGGAGATTTACGTACTTCTGACAAAACTTTAACCTTGACCATAACTTTTAAACAGTAAGGGCTAGGGCTTTCGTACTTCACGTATGTAATTCTTGTGAGAAGACCTTTCATTGCATACCAAGAACTTTGACCCTTTGACCTTGACCTTGGAGTTTTTACTACTTTTTAAAAACTTTAACCTTGGTCACAACTTCTGAACGGTAGAAACTAGGACTTTCACATTTTAAATATATGTATTCTTTGTGGCAAGACCTTTCATGGGATACCAATAACTTTGACCTTTTGACCTTGACCCTAAAAAATAATATCTCGCCCACAAAGACACCGAAAGCGGGGGACCACAATTCTTTGAATTTGCTTGTTTATTCACAAAAGAGCCCTCGTATATTTTTCTGGTGTAAAAGTAAGCCGTCAACTGTCAAAGTCAGTGTCTCCGCAAAAGTCCTATACTCACTATGCTGACGCCCCTGTTTATGAACGGAACGTGTTCGAGATAGAGAGTTTGAGAGTGATGCCTGTTATGGTAAGAAAGTTGTTAATCTTGTGTTGTATTAAACTTGAATTATACTTAATATTATATCCTTTTATCGTATATATAATAAATACCGGTATATTGTTTATTTCAATGTAGAGACCACACACGCAGTGTAAAATATTTCATGTATGAGAGATCGGGTGTGGCATCTCCATATTTTGGTTGAATTTAAATTCATATACTGATTAATTCTTTTATTTTTGTTTGTGTGTTCTTTTGGTAATGTGTGTATATATTTTTGTTTGTTTGTAGCTCATTGCCAATTTGATGTTTAATTAAAGATAAAGAACCATAAAAAGAACCTGACATACGGATCTATGTCATCAGGGAAGAGAAAAGACCAGTTGGCTTGTCAGAAGGTGTTTTTATTGGCCAGGAATGGATATGGATATCAGAGAGAGAAAGTTAAGCATTGTGGACAATGTATTCGAAGTAAGACCAGAGAACAACCTAGATCAGAGCTCATCACCATCAAAACATTACAGCCAATGGAAATGGTATGTATAGACTTTCTTTCTTTGGAGAAATCCAAGGGAAGCATTGAGGATATACTAGTAATAACTTATCATTTCTCGAAGTACGCAGTGGCGGTACCAACAAGGAACCAAAAAGCAGCCACAACAGCAAAAGCCCTGTATGAGAATTTCTTCAGTTACTATGGTTTCCCACAGAGAATACACTTGGATCAAGGCAGGAACTTTGAGAGTAGGCTCGCAAGAGAATTATGTAACACCACGGGAGTGAGTAAAAGCAGGACGACCCCTTACCATCCTATGGGGAATGGGAATGTGGAGCGTTTTAATCAGACTCTACTGAAGATGATAGGAACTCTTGAGAAGTATCAGAAAGAAGACTGGAAAGCATACATCAAACCTTTAGTGCAGGCATACAACGCCACAAAACATGAGACCACCGGATACTCGCCGCGTTTTTTGACGCTTGGCTGCCATCCCAGACTCGCTATAGATGCATACTTAGGAATAGACGAGTTATTCGAGAAACCCAAGAGTCGGGAAGATTATGTTGATAAGTTAAAGAAGCGTTTAGATTTTGCATACAAAGTTGCGAGGACGAACTTGAATAAGAACTCAGAGAGATACAAGCAGCATTATTACAACTTGGTCAGAGTATTAGTGAAAGCAGGAAAAAAATTATCAGACAAATGGGAAAAAGAACCTTACAAGATTATCGAAATTCCAAATGAAGAAATTCCAGTGTACAAAGTTAAAAAAAATTCAGGTAAGGGAAAGATCAAAACTTTACATAGAAATTTATTATTACCTTTTATGTATATTTCAGATACCAATGAAGGACTACCACAGAAACAAGAGAAGCAGACTAGGTGGCAACTTACAAGACAGATGACAGACTCAGATGATAGCTCATCATCTAGTGAGGATAAGTTGTACAGAGTAAGAACACGTAATAGAGGTCGGACTAGGCCTGATACTTCAAGTATCAACCGTGTAAATGATTGTAAGAAATCTTTCGGTACCGAGGGCAGATTTAGTTCCGACAACTTAAGTTGCGGTTATCAGAATTCAACACAGTTCGGACCAGATTTGACTGTAAAGACAGACAACGAGTCTCCCATTCTGTCTGTTATTGACATAGATTTACCACCTTTATCCCCATCTTTGTTACAAAATGGAGATGTTAGAAATGTAAGTCCCATAGTTTCGCCGCGCAGATCTCCGAGGAGATCTACTAGAATTAAGAATCCTCCTGACAGGTACGGTAGCTGGTATGTGGGAGATCAACAAGTATGGTATGTGTAGATATACGTGACACAGGGAGAATTTCACAGACAGAGTTTATATTAGTTATTATGATCTTAACAGTAGATGCGAAAAGGTATATGGACTTTATTGTATATAGTTTAATGACTTTAAAACGGTTACAATATAGGTAACAGTAGAGTTTTACGATTTGATGGTTATGATACATAACAAGGTACATGTAGTATTATGACTAAGGATTATAAAGCTGTTTAGATTGTTTGGTTTAATATTTTTTCATAACATAGTTTTTTGCATATTATTTTTTTTAGTTAAAATGTCAGGAGACATTTTCCTCTTACACAGGTAGAATGTCACAGGTTCATTATTTACGATTTACTATGATTGTTAATATGCGCATGCGTCATTTCATTCATTCATTCATTCATTCATGGTTTGTAAGTTCATGACCTCTGATGTCACACGGTGAGTATGGAATGTGTATGGGTGTGTTTGACTGGTTTTTCCAGTCACTGCGCTTGGCTGGCGCGAATTTTATTAACCCTTGCATGAAATAATATTTTTATCCCTTTTTGACATACTCCTTCCAACTAGATATCAATGAATCCTTTCTCTGTTTGTCGTGGAGGTCTATCCTCTGGAATGTATCAGAATCATGGATTGATGACTTTATATCTCGACTAACTGCGACATGTAAAGGTAATGTCTCAATAAGGGGATGTCCTTCTTCAAGATTACAAATCGCTAGAACTGATTCGGAGTTAAGAGTCTCTGGAAGTCTGGAAAGGGCAACAGCATCTGTACTGGTCCTGCCAGGCTTGTACGTAATGGTGAACTGGTACGCGGAAAGAGCAGCAATCCACCTATGTCCAGTTGCGTCAAGTTTGGCGGAGGTCAAATATACGTCAATAAATTGTTATCCGTATATACAGAGAACGTCTGGCCCATAAGGTAATCTGAATATTTTTCCGTTATTGCCCATTTAAGAGCTAAATCTCCCAACTCGTGTGTGGGATAATTTCTTTCAGATTTGGACAATCCCCTGCTGGCGTATGCAATAACTCTGTTGTTTTTATCTTGCTTCTGGTATAGCACAGCTCCAAGTCCTGTTCCACAGGCATCATTATGCAGCTCAAAAGGCTTGGTGAAATCAGGATAGGCAAGTATAGGGGGAGTAATAAGTTTTTCTTTCAACACCTGAGAAGCCTGTGCTTGTTGCTCACCTCACTTTCACTTTGGAGCCTGTTCTTTTCTGTTCCGAGTCTTCTTCCCAGTAGCCATAATATCTATGAGCGGACGTGCAATCTTGGCAAAGTTCTGCATAAACTTTCTATATTAACCGACAAATCCTAGAAATGATCTTTCTTCCTCTGGGTTTGACGGGTTAGGCCAATTCTTAACTTTATCCATTTTGTCTGGATCTGCTTGCACTCCCTCTTCAGAAACGATATGTCCTATATACTTGACTTTATTCATGAAAAATAAACACTTCTTTCGAGAAAATTCGAGATGAAACTGTCTAATTAGGTCGAAAACTTGTCTTAATCTGTGAATATGTTCCTCAAAAATCTTAGTGAAGATTATCAAATCATCAAGGTAGATAAAAAGATCTTCAAGTGTAGGTCACATAGGCACTGTTCTTGCAAACGCTGGTACGTGGCAGGCGCATTGACTAGTCCGTAGCTCATCTTGTTGAACTCGTAAAATCCCAATGGCCCACAGTAAATGCAGTCCTCTCTTTTGTGCCTCCTCGATCTCAATCTGGTGATAACCTGACTTCATATCGAGTACTGTAAAGAATTTGTTTCCTGGTAATGGATCTAAGATTTCGTATATGCGGGTATGGCATAATTGTCTTTGATGGTTCTTGAGTTAAGCTGTCTTTAGTCTATACAGAGACGTAACAATCCATCATGCTTCCTAACAAGGACCACATTAGACGAAAATGGTGAATGGGACGGACGAATAACACCGCTTGCTGGAAGTTCCTGTATATGTGTCCTAACTTCCTCAATGGCAGCAGGAGGAATTCTTCTATATTTCTGCTTGAAGGTTGTTGGGTCATATAAGTCTATTCTATGCTTGACCTTGTCCGTAGTACCAATATCTGTAGCACTCTTTGAGAAAATGTCTGCATACTCAGTAATCAAATCTCAACATCTCCCCTGCTCCACTGATGAGATATCCTGTGAGATCTTTATATTCTCAAATAAGCTGTCTATTTCAGGCATAAATGATGACTCGGGCATCTCTGTATTCAAAATGGTGACTGGTTGCAGTTCACGAAGAATGGCTCTAGGTGCAATGGAAACTGTTCTCGTAGTGACGTTGCTTATCTCAACTGGAACATTATGGCTGTCCTCAAATTTGTAGAGATGAAGCGATGGTGTGATGTCCAAATCGGTTGGGATACTGGAGCGTTTTGTTGCTTGTAGCATGGCAAGAACTTGCTGATAAGGCAACTTTCTATCCAAATATCCTTGGACCACAACACATCCATTAGGGGGTATAGTAATCCTTTGAGGTTCAGCTGACTTAATGATGCAAAGCTTGTTTCCATTCCTCTGTAATTCTCAAAATTGTGCATCTAAACGATAAGTACCAAGATGTACGGAGATCAGCATCTTGTAGATACCTTGAACCAAATTCTTCTCGTGCATTTTCCATCAATCGGTTGATAATGTTAGTTCCGATGAGTACTGGTACTCGAGAATTATAAGTGCTGTTTGATTCTATGAGGAATAGGCAGTTCTGTGATACATCAAGTGGTGTTCCAAAAGCAGTTAAGGTCACACAAATATATCCAAAATGAGGCATCTGTTCTCCATCAGCGCACTCAATAAGTAAAACTTCCTCAACTGGATGCATCTCAATATGAGATATCTTTGATAAAAATCTGTGCTGATGGTTAAAACTTTTGCACCTGTATCCAGTAATGCTGCACATGTAACATCATTGATTGCCACAGTCACTTCGTTTGCCTCGCCTACTAATTCTTTTGAGTTGGACCTGTATTTGGCATGGCCAGACCCTTGGCCCCAGGGTTTGGCCTGTTGAAGTTTAAACGGGCTGATCGCTGATGATCGAGGACTCTACATCCAGTAGCAATGTGTCCTTCTTGATGGCAACGGTAGCATATCACCTTACTTTGTTGCATTCTGGGTGAAGGTGCAGACTGTACATCTTCCGTTGTAACTCTCTGAGAATAAGGCATTCTTGCTGGTTGTGATGGATATCCTCTAAGATTTCTTCGTCCTCTTTGAAATGGCTGTTTAAATCTAGGCTGTTGATATCGAGGATAATCAGTATATGGCTGCCTCATCTGTGCCATCTGTGTGGAAAGTTGGTTCAGCTGAGCCTGAAGTTGATCAAGCCGTTCATCACTTGTCGCAGCCTTCACAATGGCTTGCTTTGGCTTCCCTACTGGCAAATGCTCCGTCTCTATCTTCCATATGACAACTCAAAGCTTATCAAAATCATGAATGGTCTGGAAGAGATGTTCTGTAATATCTCTGAGATGTGGTCGTAATCCTTTATGGAACATGGTCCTCAGCATCTCATTCGCTCCAAATGGGGACACTTTTCCCTTCTGTATGGCTCTAGTGGTGAGATCTTCTAGTCTCACACTCCAGGAAGAACAATCCTCTGTGTCCTTTAGACTTGCACTGTAGAATTCCGCAAGTATATCTTCTGTCTCCAGCACACTTCCATAGATGCTATCGAACTTCACAATAATATCCTCAACTTTGATAATGGTTCCTAGCCTCATCAATACATTGGCGGGCTCTCCCTTCAATGAACGTCTCATAGCCATCAGTATGGATTCCTTAGAGTGGCCTTCATTCAACAGACATGTCACCTCATATCGCCATAGCTCGTACGATGTTTCTCCTTTTCCGCCTCCAGAAAATGTTGAGATACGCAAGGGTTGCGTGAAGGTCGCAGGGTACTCCATCGTCTGTTTTGATGTAGGTGTGGAGGGTTCCTTCTTCACTGAAAAAGGATCAGGAACATGTTCCTCTTTACCTACCAAATCTGACATCCATTTCAGTAGATCTTGTTGTGTATCACACTTTGGTTTAACTCCCATGGCGGTAATCATTTTCACAAGCTGTTCAGTCTCTTCAGCTGACATTATAGGTTCAGGCGAAAATAAGGAATTATTTAACTAATATCTTAAAATTAAGTCAAAGTGAAAGTAGATATGCACTTCCGCTGAACTACTGCACTTCCGGTTTGCAATATGAGCTAATAAATAAAATAAATGGAGTATAAATATGTACTATCAATATATTCAAAACTAGAGCTCTCTGAAAAGCAAAATATTTACTTAGAATTCACTGCGTTATACAGGGATACCCTGAAAGATAATACTGAAATAAAAAAAAACTAAAAAAAAAACTGAACGGCTCAGAAACAGATAAGCTGAAAACAAGTTCGAAGTTCAAAGTATTTTATTCAACAATTTACCTGAAAATTCCGCTGCGGCTCCACTAATACTAGGACGGAAGTAAATAAGTAACTACTTAACTAAATGAATGCAGAAATGAAGTAAATACTAAATAAATAAAGTTAAACTAAACAACTTTCAAGAAAAACCAAAATCGCGTGTTTACAAAAACGAAACTTCCGGTATGCGCAATCGGAATATCGAGCTCGATTGAAAATAAACGCAAAGCTGTAAACAGAAAGTAGAGAAACGAACCTGACGGATTTACGAAAGAAAAGAAAACGGAACGCGGCTGAAAATAAGATATGTACTATTCTATACTAAGGGGTTTCAATTAATCTGAATTTAAATGAAATGTAAAGGAAAAGCTATGGGGAAGGGGATTTAAAACACAAAACTTTTTACAACTATCATAACAAAAATTGCATAAAATTAGATACCTAACAGAAATTTGTGTGTGAGAGAAACGAGAGGACATTCACTTCATAGTATCATAACAAGAACTGCTTAAAAATAGAAACAAATTAGTGTGTGCGAGAAACGATAGGACACGAGGGGATTGATATTTCCTAGTTTCAGATAAAAATGGTCAAAGATGCTGAGTGAACCTATCACCTGAGAAATGCGGTGAGAGTGGTTGCATGAGTGTGATGAAACCTGATTTCGTCAGGTCATTTTTGGTCATAGGGAAAGGGACAGCCAATCCTACGTAACAGGCGAAAGGTCAACCATTGGAATAAATTATCAACAAAATGATAAAAAGTAAAGATTTTGCAAGAAGTTTAATATGAATTTTAAACTGTATTTCAAAAGTCAAAAGGATAAAGAGGTACAGAAATGTGAGTAAAAATTCAAGTCGCAAATTGATGTTTGTAGTTGAAAATTTTGATAAAATAACAAATATGGTCAGGGTGGAGCTCTTACACATGAATAGTAAAAATGCGACAGGGAAAGATTTCTCCTCAGAAATTCCGACGAGTTGTTTCTTCTCTGTTGTATTTATACAGGTAAGAGATTTTTACAAGCTTTCGTAAATAATTTTCATAAAAGCTAAATTTCAGATTTTTAAGTTTCAGTTGGCTCATTTTCTTTACAGGAAAAGATATTTTATAATGTTTAATATTTCTTGTACTACTTATTGTGTTGAATGAAGTTGTTTAAAATATAATGGATTGTAAAAATAAAGAGAAATTCCGACGAGTTGTTTCTTCTCTGTTGTATTTATACAGGCAAACCAGTTTCCAAGAGGGGTGAAATAAAAGCTTTCATAAATAATTGGTCACTGGTAAACAGAGGAGTAAAAGAGTTGTTCAGTTGGTTTACCTCTCACTGCGGAATTTAATGAGATCCTGGTGGATAACAAACATATGCATGATCGGCGCAATGTCATTCGGGACTCTGCCTTCCTAAATCTTTGCTGGTTGGGATATAACAAAAATTAAGGCTGGAGTCCAGAATGAGGTTGACCCGGTTATGATAAGTGGCTGGAGAATCCTCTTAACATGACCCCTTTACGGAGAAAAAAAAAACAAACCTGAGACGCCATTGGAACGGTTACAACGAGTAGTGGGACAGGTACCTTCTTTTCCTCGAAAAGCCTTTTTACAGCCTGACCTTGAGGATACAGAAATAAGTTTTAATCCTCACACATATCAGCCAGACTTAATTTCATCTAAAAGCCAAGTTAACAAATCAAACCAAGACTCGTTTTCGGAGGAGAGTCAAGTTAACAAATCAAACCAAGGCTCGTTTTCGGAGGAGGACGATTTACTGAACATCTCACCCCCATTCTTGGTGGACAGTGGTTCTGTGGCCAAATTTCCAAGAATTCCAGCGCCATCCGCTCCAAGGGATTGGGAGGACTCTCCTGACGAGGATTTACGTGGTTTGAGATCCGCTCCAACAGTTCCAGAGCCATCTGCTCAAAGGGATTGGGAGGACTCTACTGACGAGGATTTACGTGATTTGAGAGGAGCCCCATCTTTTCAAGGACACTGGCAAAAGACGAACACTCTCACAACAGAATTTCCAATACAACCCCCAAGACGATTCCGGCCCCGGAATTTGAGGAACACAGCCAGGGAGACAAAGACAGAAAACCAGATTTCAAACCCTGGTGGAGCGTCAAACAACGCCCCAGACGTAAGGACAACGGACGACTTCCAGAGAGGGAACTTTCGCGTGAAGAAAGTAGACTTTTCTTCAAATCTCTCACGGAACAAAGTGGACAAAGCTTGGAGGAGGACCGATATAACTTTTATTCAAAATCTAGAGATACAGGTAGGACACCATTTTTTTCAAAGATGTCCCCTACTATTAAATTAGAAAAATTTAAGGGAGATAATACGCAAAATGTAACAGCATGGCTTACAAATTTTTTTCGATTGGCAAAATTTCATGATTTGCCCGATCATAAAGTTGTAGATGCATTTCCGTTTTATTTAGAAGGGCATACTAAGGTGTGGAATGATGCCTTACCGGTTGAACAAAAATCAAACCCAGAGGTTGTAAAATCACTTTTTCAAGAGCGATTTAAGGAATTAGACAATCTTTTAGATTTATCAGTTTTACAGATGAAGCAAAATTTTCTCTGAATCTGTTGGAGATTATTTGACAAGAATAATTAAGACAGCATCTATTTAGAATGTACCTGAAAATGTTTTGTTATCTGTGGCAATGAATGGTTTAAGAAATAAAAGTAAAACCTATGTTGTAAATCAAAATGCAAAAACAGTGGAAAAATTACGAGAAATCGCTCTGTTGGCAGAGAAATCGCAACCTTCTCAAGTTAGCACTTTAGAAACTTATGAGAATCTGTTATCAGAAATTAAAGAAATTAAAGACGAAATTACAACTCAAAACCCCGAAATTAATGCTGTACGTCAAACTTCTCCCCCAGAGTATTTTGTGCCACAACATTATTCGCCTCAGCAATCATTCATGCCTACTTTTCCACCAAGGCAACAATATTTTGAACCACAAATGCATCAGCAGCGCGCTCCCTACCATACACAATATAAAACACAAAATCAGCGACCACCACAAAGATATCGCCCTCCAAGACAAAACATGGCTACTAATGTTCGCAGTAGGAATACTAATAACCCAATTAGTTTCTCATTCCCACAACAACAACACAGGAGTTTGCCAGCATGTTACTTTTGATTAGGAGTGTGTAGTGATAGAAACAGGTGTCCGGCTAGAAAAGCTGTCTGCCATAATTGTCAGAGAATGGGTCATTTTTCTAGGGCATGTAGACAGACGCGAAAACAACAGCATTAGGGATTCGCGCCTGTCTCTAATAAATTGCTAACAAACCGAACAAAATCATTAGAGTGCAATACTAGGGACAGGCATACTCAAAGTACTGAAAGGACTGGGAAGCGCTAAGCACATTGATTTGAATTCATCTGAACATTTTTTTAAAGCTGAACACGATTCGTAAAAGGAATCTTTCCGCCATTTTTGTTCCCAAGTCTCGCTACTCTGCAGACTGCTATAAATAGGGCAGAACTTGGTCACTGTTCAGTGTAATCAGTCGACACCGGTGAAAACGGACGTATGCTTTTACAGAGCTTGGTAGCGAGAATAATACCAAATAAGTTTACAATTATAGTTGTATAAGTCATTGCAGTATACAAACAACACAGATGTACGTAACTGCAATAAATATAAACAAAGGTAATGCAAGATAACCAGCACGAACACGCGTCGCCATTCCAAGCCGATACCCGTGACAATAAAGCAGTCAGGTGTAACGAATGCGACGAGTATACCCTAGTATTGATGTATCGTAGATAATGCTATCGAAAATGGCATATGCCTATTTACGTGTTGTGTTCAGCTTTAATTTAAATTTCCTGTTGTAGCAACAGAGGTTGCACAATTGTTATATAAAGAAATATTTACAAGATATGGTGCTCCACGTTATGAGGTGCCGTTTTGGTATTTACTGCCAAAAAGTGATATCACCTATTCGAATAAGTGATATAACCTATTCAAATGGTGATATCACCTATTCGAATAGGTGATATCACCTATTCAGATTTTGAATAGGTGATAACACCTATTCGAATAAGTGATATCACCTATTCGAATAGGTGATATCACCTATTCGATTTGAATTGGTGATATCACCTATTCGAATAGATGATATCACCTATTTTAATAAGTGATATCACCTATTCGAATAGGTGATATCAACCATTCAATTTGAATAGGTGATATCACCTATTCGAATAGGTGATATCAACTATTCGATTTGAATAGGTGATATCACCTATTCGAATAAGTGATATCACCTATTCGAATAGGTGATATCACTTTTTGGCAGTAAATACTAAAACGGCGCCCCATACCACGTACATTGGTAAGTGATAGGGGACAGAACTTTATGTAAAAAATAGTTCAAGTTTTATGTAAAATATTTCAGGTAACACGGCATGTCACAAGTTCGTATCATCCACAAAGCAATATTGCATGTGAACGAATAAATTCTACGCTAGCTCAATCACTCAGAGCGAATTGCCAGAAAAATCAAGATGTATGGGAAGATATATTAACCACTGTTATGATGGCTTTCAGAATGAGTCCATCAACCCAATCTACAGGGTATTCCCCTTTTTACACGATATTTGGAAAAGAAATGGCTTTACTTATATATTGATGTTTCATTAATCCCACAAGAAACGTTGAAAAAAGCACCTAAAGAGTACATTGAAAATTTGATTGATAAAGTAAAGATAATTCAGGAACTTGCAAAGAAAAATGTAATTAAAGTTCAACAACAAAATAAAATGAGGTATGACAAAAAGACAAAAGACCCTGAATTTAAATTACGAGAGGAAGTGTTGCTAAAAGTTATGAAACGAACTCCAGGAAAAAAACAAAAGTTATAGCCTTAATGGGAAGGTCCTTATTATATAATTAAGGTAAATCCGAATCATTCATTTAGGTTAAGAAGGTCAAGCGACCATGTTGAACTAAAAGCTTCGGTGCATGTAAATAGATTGAGATTGTACAAATACCCAAGAGACTATCGTCCCCCAACGGAAGCGCAAAATCCCTAAAGACAAAATAATGCAAATGGCAATATAAACAGAGAAAACACTCAAAGCCAGAAGAAACAAAATAAAGATGAATGGCACAATGTAGAAAAACTATTGAAATCGAAATGGATGAATAATAAACGATATTACTTAGTAAAATGGGCAGATGGGTCACAGCCTACTTGGGAACCTTCTAATAATATTTCTCAGTTGTTAAAGCAAGTATATCATTCATCAACAAAAGAAAAGAAAACGAAAAATTGAAAGAGTGTTGATCAAAACTATAATAATTAAACAATTTTCAAAACGGAAATAAAATAAGAAATAAAAGAGAAATAAATAGAAAAAAAGAAAACAAAAAAAGACAGGTAGGGTATTGCAAAGGAAGGATCTTATTTTGCCTGGTAATTCTGTACGGTCATTCATAAATTTCTTCTATCTGGTATACCAACTCTTATCTTTCTTTCATTTCATTGTAGGTATGGAAGTACCAAGTAAAATCTTCATCCTCCTTATTTTAGCAAGTATCATTCCCTACTCCTTTCAGGATCAGCAAAGGCTGAATTATGGGGTAATTTTTCAAAAGCAAACGGATGTAGATTTTTCCTCGGATGTATGGATACATACTTTTGAAATCCCAATGTATTTAGATACAGATGTTACGGATGTTTCGGTATGTTCATTTGCAAATCAAAAATACTGTTAGGTATTACATCAATTGTCAATTAATATAAATGTTATACGAAACAAGCTGAAAACACATCTCAAATCAACAAAGGATTTGGTGTATGCTTTAATTCCACTAACAAAGTTACCACTAAATTCTCGAATGAAACGAGCTCTTCTACCATTTGTTGGTGAACTCTCTAAAAGTATTTTTGGGATAGCAACTACTAACGATGTTAATGTATTGGCACAACATAAAAATCAAATAACAAGAAGAGAAAACAAGATTGCTAAAGCATTACAAAGATATGGGGGAGATTTTTCTTCTTTTATGACCCATGTTGATGATCGGATAACAAATGCTGTAGAAGGAATAAAGCAAAATGGAAAAGCAATAAACCAGATTATTAGAGAACTCAGAGTTGTTGATAAAGAACTCCCCTCTTTAATGTCAGTATTTTCCACTTATTTAATGCAACAATTAAATAACGCCTTCATGATGGAAACATTTTTAACAAATTTACGATCCTCTCTATCTGATTTGGCGGAAGGAAAATTATCACCATGGATTATTCCTCCTAATGTCATAACCAAAACTATTGAGGATATTCAAAAGATTTTAGATACTGACAAGTTGGGGTATAAGATCATTATAAAGGACCCTTCATATTACTATAAATTTGCAAAGTTTACTATGCTTCGAAATAATTCAATGTTATACTTGTCTGTTCGTTTTCCTTTAGCCACATATGACAGGTCATTTACAGCCTATAAGGTAATGTCTTTTCCAGTACCAATTAATCATACCCTAAATCATGCTTCACAACTATTGAGTTTACCAGATTATTTGTTGCTTTCTAATGATAATAAATTTTATTCAACATTATCGGCTATAACGATGTCACAATGTCAAATAACAAATCCAGTGCATTGTTTTCAAAAGCCTAATTTATTAGCTACTAAATATAGCACGGAATGTTTATTAACCTTATTTCAAGGGGATCCCCAACAAATCAAAGCTGCATGTAATTTTCGCTTCCTTACAAATATTTTAAAACCTCATATGATTCAGATTACTAACACTGATCTTTTGGTATATCAAACTAACACAATAACACTACAGTGTAATGATTCTTTAACACAAATGCCAGGATGTGATTTTTGTATTATCAATATTCCATGCCATTGTACACTATTAACGAAAACTAACAAATTTTTACCTCAAGTAGAGAGTTGAAGGAAAGTTTCACAAAATATAACTAAGCTGCATCCTGTAAATTTAGCTTTACTTCAACATTTCTTTCATGAAGATTCTCTAGCATCACTGTTTGCTAACACAACATTTCAAGACGCTATATCAATTTAAGTTCCTTCTTTCAAAATTTATAAGCATAAAATGAATGATATATTGGCTAATGATAAAACTCTAGACTTAAGTCTTAAAACTGTTATAAAACGAACAAAACAAGATAACAAAATCTATTCAAATTTGGCAGAACCATGATTAGATGGTGAATTTCAATTGGAAAGTGAATGGTCAAGTACTAATGATATCTTGACATATATTTCTTTTGGACTAACAATTTTTCATACCCTTTGGTTGATTTGGTTGTATTATAAATTTAAAATGATAACTGCAGCGTTGCTATCAACAAAAACAACATCAGCAGCGCCAACTTTTCAATTTACACAACCGATTACTTCCACTGAAACTAATACTTTATGGAACTCTTTATTGCAGGAAAATGTTCAATAGGATCATTTTACAATTGCACTCCTGTTTATTGTCTGTATCCTGCTTGTGCTTATTATAAAAATGTTAGAAACTTACAATTGCTCTGGTACGGTAGTTAAGTTGGAAATTTCTAACGGAAAACAGTGTGTTATAATTAATGCTTTGAATTTCTCAATGTGTTTATCACACTGGAATGTAAGACAGCCAACTACCATTGAAAATATTTCTGTTGTCGGCTTGATTTCCCCTAAACTAACAGTATATTGGCCCAATTTTGCCTTCACTAATAAATTAACAGATACCTCAATTCAAGTTCCAGGACTTATTTCTCTTTCATATTACCAGGCTATGACTCTTAAAACAATATTAACTCAACCCTATTGCGCATATGTTATAGTAGCACATCAAAATATATATTACCCTCTTAAAATTAATAATACAAGCAATTTGGGAAATAATGCTGCACAGAAACAATTACAACCAAATTTTTTTTAAAAAAAACAAACTCCTCCTTTTCTTTTTAAAGCTTTAGTCACTTTCAAATCCCTTTGGTAAAACTCTTGTTGGATAAATAATTTGTTGTTGGTATTAAAATTTCCTCTGCTAACAGACTGACTTTTATTTGTAACAAAATGAAAAATATATAAATATATATTAAGTATTATTTTTTTTAATGTAAATTAACATTATATTTTTAACTAGTATTTTCTTTTCTTTGTGATCACAACCATTTTGATTCTTTTAATCATTTTTTTTTTTATTTTGGGTTTGTTAACAGAAATATGATAACGATTTGAATTCCAGAAGTAATATTTTACGGTACATGTATTTGTTAAAAGAAATTTTTCAGGCACAATAATTTATTTTTTATTTTTAGGATGTTAGCAAAAGGTTATTTATTCTTCGTCTTCATTGTTGGCTATAAAAAAAAAATAATAATAATAATTAAGTCTTCGTCTTCATTGTTGGCTATAAAAAAAAAGGTTTGTGTATGTGTATATGTATGTGTATTTTATATAAATATATGATAAATGTATATACATAGTTTCGATTTGTAAGTTTCAGTAACACTGATATGATTAACGGTAATTTCGAAATCATATTATACACAAGTGTATGAATAACGGTTAGGTCGAATTTATATGCTAAAAATTTAAAATAATGATATAAAATATTAAAGAATAAACAATGTTATAATTATATAATTAATATAAATATTTCATTACTTTTTGTCATAAGACAAATTTATATGTCGGAATGTACATGTGTGTGTATAGGAATGTGTATACAGGGGTATATACATGTCCATGTTTATTTGTATTTATGTCCTCGTATAGATGTTTAAATGTTATATATGTGTGACATATGTGAATATATATTCGTCTTATTTATATGTAAATTAAAACTTGCCTAACATAAATGTTTCACAGCATTTTAAATACAGAATGTGATGATATAAATATTTAACGGTATTCGAATTTATTTGCGATCGCTCATTTTGTTTTCAAAATAACCTTTTTCAGGTTTAGTAAATAAATGTTTTTGTTATCATCATACCTCGCATTTTCAGCATAATCTGCTTTTGTTATCAATAAGTATATAGATAATTGAAAGTAAGGGTGCCGAAAAGTCAACCACACTATGTAGGAATAAAGGTAGAAGACAATAAGTAAATTAACATCAATATCAAAGAGAATTTGTGGAAACAATTTTTCTGGGTTAAGCGATTAGTGTTTAACCCTGCAGGAAGATATTTTTATTGTCAGTGCCCAGAGCAGCGTTCGAGGATATTTTTATCTCAGATATTGTTATAACGTACAAACGATTGTTTTCTCACTGCAGGTCACTAATCTAAGGAGTTTCGCCGCCTCTACCCAGGTAAAAGCCTAGGCTCTTGTAAATACGTTATTTTTTTGGTTTTGTGTTATTGTATTTTGATAGTGTGTGTTGTGATTTTCTTTATATAATAATTTTGATTTTATTGTTTAAGCCATCTGAAACATAAAATAAAATGCAATCATACAAATCTCAATAAGAAATTCGATGATAAGACAGTCGGAGGTTGTTTCTGAATTTTTTCACTTTACAAAGTCTAAAATTCTGTATACGCCATTGCCAGCGCAAATTGTGCATGAGGAAATTATAAAAAGAATGTTTCATTTATTTCGAAAAATGACTTTTAAAAATTTATTTAAATTCATTCAACATTTTTGTGTAACAAAAAGTTTTGAAACATCATTCATTTTCTGGCAATTAATACTTTTTGCCGATTTCTTTGCATTTGATTATTAATTTTGTATTATTTATCAAATATTTATACTTTAGGACATAGTCATGGCACATCATTTGATCTCCTGGTTATATATTTTAATCATTTTTGTTATTCGGAAATATTCTCTGATTATTTGTTAAAAGTTTCAAATTTATACCGATTGCCCCCTTTGAAAGTTTTGGAATTAATTCAAACTAAATCAGTAAATACCTTTTCAAATAACAGGTTAAAATTTCTAAGAGAGCAGCTACGGACATACCGCAGATTTTTATGAGATATCCATTTAATGTAAATTTTAAATGCGCGTATAGCGACATTTTATGTCCTCAGTATAATAATATTTACCTTGTAACATGTTCGCAAAGGGTTCATTATCAGTGTAAAGACTATGTTAGAAGTTGAGTATATTGTTTGCACTGTAATGCAAATTTTGATGAGTACTATGTAAAATCATACGACCTTAAGGAAAGGTTTTATAAATACAAGCCCAATCCAAAATATGCGCTATTGAAAGATGCTTTTTTGCTTACTCATCCGAGTCACTGCAAATTCCTCAGTTCTTCATTACTAACAAAATCAGGTTTTTAGAATAATTCATATTAAATCTTGAGGACATGATTTTTGTAAATGGGGGGTATTTATCATAACAAAAATTGCATAAAATTAGATACCTAACAGAAATTTGTGTGTGAGAGAAACGAGAGGACATTCACTTCCTAGTATCATAACAAGAACTGCTTAAAAATAGAAACAAATTAGTGTGTGCGAGAATTGATAGGACACAAGGGGATCGATATTTCCTAATATCAGATAAAAATGGTCAAAGATGCTGGGTGAACCTATCACCTGAGAAATGCGGTGAGAGTGGTTACATGAGTGTGATGAAACTTGATTTCGTCAGGTCATTTTTGGTCATAGGGAAAGGGACAGCCAATCCTACGTAACAGGCGAAAGGTCAACCATTGGAATAAATTATCAACAAAATGATAAAAAGTAAAGATTTTGCAAGAAGTTTAATATAAATTTTAATTTGAAATGTAAGTAAAAATTCAAGTTGCAAATTGATGTTTGTAGTTGAAAATTTTGATAAAATAACAAATATGGTCAAGGCGGAGCTCTTACAGATGAGTAGTATAAATGCGACAGGGAAAGATTTCTTGTCAGAAATTCCGACGAGTTGTTTCTTCTCTGTTGTATTTATACAGGTAAAAGATTTTTTACAAGCTTTCGTAAATAATTTTAATAAAAGCTAAATTTCAGATTGTTAAGTTTCAGTTGGCTCATTTTCTTTACAGGAAAAGATATTTTACAATGTTTGATATTTCTTGTACTATTTATTGTGTTGAATGAAGTTGTTTAAAATATAAAATGGATTGTAAAAATAAAGAGAAATTCCGACGAGTTTTTTCTTCTCTGTTGTATTTATACAGGCAAACTAGTTTCCAAGAGGGGTGAAATAAAAGCTTTCGTAAATAATTGGTCACTGGTCAACAGAGGAGTAAAAGAGTTGTTCAGTTGGTTTACCTCTCACTGCGGAATTTAATAAGATCCTGGTGGATAACAAACATATGCATGATCGGCCCAATGTCATTCGGGACTCTGCCTTTTTAAACCTTTGCTGGTTGGAATATAACAAAAATTAAGGCTGGAGTCCAGAATGAGGTTGACCCGGTTATGATACAACTATAAAATAACAACCCAATCAACCAACCAAAATCTGCTCCTCCAATAAAACAACTTTATATGAGAACTATTTTAACCTGTAAACTTGTCTAGTCTGTCTTGCTGTCTTGTATTGGTCAAAGTAATAGATAATTAGTTAGAACGTACCTACTCCATGATGGTACTGTTAGTAGTAATATGAGAACCATGTAATTTGGGATAAATTAAAGTGCAATTCAGGTGATCTCTTATACTCTGCGCTCACTTACGGCTATCCTACACTAAGATCTAATAATATGGCACTTTATGAATAATCAAATAATAAACTGTTCTAATTTATGTGTAAAATGACCAGGGTACCCAATTGTTCAACAGATCATGATGGTAATTAACAATGAAAAATCCTGAAAATACAGCTAATACCTTTAAAAAATTTGACAGACAAAAATTCTAATATACAGGTATATACATGACTTATCGATCAGATGATCCTTATAAGTTAAACCAATCAGAATAGAATAAATACACAAAACACAATTAACACAAATATATACACATTCAAATGTCTGTGAGCTCACCGGATCGGCCTGCAGGTCACGATCACGGTCGTAGCACTACGCGGGTAGGTGGTGGATCCAAAAGTTCAGATCACATGGAGTTATGTGGATAATCAGATCATGGCCATAGGACGTACATCACAGGGTGGAAATGGTGAGAATCTTCTCCAACACAGGAATTCCTCAGAGGCTCTGGCGTTATCTTGTCCAAACGTTGGCGCCAAATGTAACAGGTCTGAGGGTTATCGAATGAACAAATAACTGCCTGTTGAGGGTTCTGACAAGACTTTTTTAACCAGATGAAATAAAAATAATGGAAATAACCCAGTCTTTGGGAATAGGTGTGAACAGCAAACACGCAGCAATGCTGCATATACAAATCATACAGCCTGAGTGGTCAGAAGGAGAAGAAATTCAGTCTCAATGATAAGGTCTGATTGTCAAAATGTCAGATCAACATAAATACATCATCTCTGACCAAACTCTGGACAAAAAATGTCCAGAAAACCAAGAACCTTCTGGAGGGAAAATCATGAACCAATCCCCATATAAAACACAAAGTAAAACACCAATGAAATTAAAAGAAACATCCAACATTAGGCCTGGATATAATTAAAGCGGCACAGAGTCAAAATCATATCTTAATTTTAAGATATCTATAGCATACAGAGAAAGACTTACGAAAATTATGAGTATATAGCGAAGATATGACAATTAAACTGCAAGAATTGACTGCACAATATAAGTGCCGGAAAAACAAAGGTTGTATCTACCGTTTCGTTGTTTCGTATATGTCAAGGTCACGCTACTCTTATTTTTAGCTTAAACTTGTAAACAAAATTCAACTGGAGCATGCAAAGGTGAGAAATATGTTCTAACAACTTTTTAAAAAGATTACATCAAATTTTTTGGTCTACTTATATTCATTCGTGGATACCTGAGACCATGGTAACTATGGAAACTTATTCAACACTTTCTGCGCACGCGTATAAAAGGGAGGAAGAAGTACTAGGGTATTTTGCAATATTTTCGTTCTGGGGCAGACAGAAATTATTTTTACTTCTATTTTTCCCTATAAAAATTTAATTTTTAGGTTCTGAAACCAGTAATTTTCTGAAACCTAATACTTTAAGGAATTGAACAAAATTTACAGAGGTCATGCGAAAATTCTACATTTGTCAATTTTCCCCTTTGTGCGTCACTGTGCCACTTTAATAAACTGGTTATTTCTACCTATATACACCTGTTGACAGACCATGGGTGAATGCACATTAAGGGCTTTAAACTGAACAATTATATTATTTAACATGTGCATTTCAAATCAAATTAAATAGAATAAATCATAATTACTATATATGAATATAATACATGTATGCATAGAAAATTAATAAAATATGTATCTGTGACTTAATATAAAAGTTACACCCTTTGACAATAATTTGGCAAATAATAAAGTTATCAAGCTGGAATTTTCAACATATCTTTATTTTTTGTTGTTTTATGTTCCTTAAAAATTTTGAAAGCACAGGCTACATAGTACTAATTTTATAGCCTCAGTCCACGAACTTCTTGATAACCCCTCGTAAATGTACACTCTAGTAACATTTATATAAGAACTTCAGACACTAGAAGTATTTTAAACATAAATCATATAATAAAAAATAAATAATGATACAAACAAATATAAGGGCTTTCATAGCGTTAATAATGTTTGAATACATTTAAAAATTCAGATCTCTGTTATCCACTAGCGAAACCAGATTCTCACAAAATGATATCTATAAGAGTATTATTTGCAAAGGAACATAATTAACCGCATTTCCTTTTTATCAGTATATATATCTGTTAATGTCTTACAATGATTTGTGCCAATTTATTGATACAAGTGCATGTTTCTTACCCTTTGTATGCACACAATCCAAAATATGTACAATGAAAAACGGGTATGCATCATTTTGTCTTTTCTGTTTTAGATAGCTCTACAAATTGAAAAAAAGAAGAAAATTTGGAAACATTCCAAATTGAAATGCCGTGGTTATTTTGTTTAATAGCTGAAATACGTAGATAAGAAAGATAAAGATTCGGAAGGGTATGGAAACACAATTTTCATAAGAAATGTTTTTAAAAGAAATAGGATAAAGAAATTTACTGTTTACTGTACGTTGTATAATTCATAAAACTGGTTCTACCCTATAACCATTTAATGGGTCAACCTACACCACATATACTGAATTTAAATCACTTGTACCATAGTTAGGTGTGATTTCTTTTGTTAAAAGTGTGGGTTTTCTGTACATAACCCACACTTTTCTATAACTCCGCCCATCGAGTCGGGACAAAAGACCTATTTATAAAACGATCATGCAGGTTTTTAAATGAAACGATCATACGGGCTTGTACCAAATTCAGGAGAGTAAAAAGGAGTAAAAATTTTCAAGTGTATACAGCATTTTGTAAGAAATAACCGTTAAAAATGGCCATTAATACTTAAATAACTTTAGTTAAAAGTGAAGAAAAAGAACTTCAGAAATCGCTTGATTAAAAAAAAATTAAATAGTGTAATGACCAGGGTGACGTTAGCTTATTTGATTCCAATATATCATTCTTTTGATAACCAACAAAGGGACGTAAAAACAATTGAGTGTACACTACTGTACTTAAATTACCTTTTCGATTGCGAGTCTAGCCGCTCAAAGATCTAATTTTCATTAATTTGAAATATACATAACCCCTAACAAACATTTCAATCAACGTACATGTACCACTGTGCATGGCAAAGTTTTTATCAGGTTTACAAAAATTTAAACCAAGTTCATAATGAATCTAAATTACTAGTATGTAATTTAACGAGAAAAGAAAATCATATCAAATTAACGTTTTCTGTACATAACCCACACTTTTCTATAGCTCCGCCCATCGAGTCGGGACAAAAGAACTATTTATAAAACGACCATGCACGGTATACCAAATTCAGGAGAGTAAAAAAGAGTAAAAATTATCAATTGTATACAGCATTTTGTAATAAATAACAATTAAAAACGGCCATTAATACGTACTTTAACCTTAGTTAAAAAGTGAAGAAAAAACTTCAAAACTTAATTTTTTAAACATTGTTTTTAAATAGTGTAATGACAAGGGTGGCGTTAGCTTAGTAGATTCCAATATATCTTTTGATAACCAACAAAGGAATCACAGCTAATATAAACATGAAGTAAAAACAAAAGTGTAAAAAACTACTGTACTTAAATAATTTCGATTGCGGATTTAGCCAATCAAAGATCTAATTTTCATTAAATTAAAATATACATAACCCCTAACAAACATTTCAATCAACGTACCACTGTGCACGGCTTGGTTTGTATCGGGTTTACAAAAATTTAAGTTAAACCAAGTTCATAATAAAATTAAGTAATTTTGACGATTGAAATTTACGAGAAAAAAATCATATAAAATTAACATATATCATTGAAACCAAACTCGTTATTTTTTCAATTACATAAACCAGAGAAACTTTTTAAACGGACTCAGATATGTTCAATTTTTGTTGTTTCCCGCGTTGCCCCGTGGTTATAGCGCCTGCCCTAGAGTCACGAAGTAAGGAGTTGAATCCCATTGTGGGACGTGGAGACCATTTAAACAGAGGTCCCGTGTCGCAGAAGGTGCTTGCACAAAGAATATCCCTCACTGCTCAATGAACCTGAGTTCCGAGTATAGGGTAAAATTTGTAGATATCCACGGGCAAGTGGTGGCGTCTCCATATAAGCGAAAAATTCTTGAGAAGAACGTTAAACAACATAAAAATCAATTTTTGAAAAGTATTGTATACAAATCACTTACCTTATACTCGATGGAAGTGGTCAGATAGACACGAAAGAGCGTAAAATCATAAAATCCAAAATTCCAAATGTATGTTTGAAACCAAACACTTAATGTTTCAATCACGCATACCAGACCTATTCCTACGCTGACTTACATATGAATTATTAATTTTCAAAAAATATGGTACAAGTCATTTACCCCATATCGTACTGTTGATTATGTGCAGATACCCGATGGGCGTGGTCATAATGACTACTCTGGAGCTACGCTCCCTCGTGTCATTATGACCACGCCCATCGGGAACCAATCCTCTCTATGCTGTTTTGTACAGTTTATGAGAATAAAGTCTTGTCTTGTCTTGGTATCTAGACATAACCAACAGTATGAAATGGGGTAACTACTACGTGTACTACCACCGAGGGATTATTATTTCAACATATCACCTTCATGTCTCTTACATTACTTATTTTCTTGTTTGCACATCTTGAATCTCATAATATCACACAGCATAAAAGTCTTTGTCTGGTAGAAAAAAAAATAGGTTTCAAGTTTCAAGATAAAATGATTTTCACTTTTTCAATATAATGTTTTCATATCGATAAATGATATGCCTTTTATTAAACTTTTAAGATTTCTCTTGATGAAAAATTTGAATTAAACCAAACACAACTGACTGTTTATTCTAGGAAATTCAAGAAATGATTTAAATCAACAACAGTACAATATACGAGGGTTGTCCCGTAAAATCGTGGACAAAGCGTTTTTCTCAAAAAGTTATAGGCGCACTAAGCTGAAAATTTCAGTAAATGTTTATTTACCATATTTAAGTGCATGATAAATTTTTGGATAAAATATAGGCAAAAGTAAAGATTTTATTATGCTTGAATGTGCACGGGGTATTGTCCTAGGGCGCACGGTCCAAAAACCACGGTTTTATTAAAGAATACGCAAGTTTGAATTCAAAATAAAAGTTTTAAATACATAAGATTTGGATAAAAATTATTCTAATTCAATTCAACAATCAATTTTTGTAGTCAAAATTTGTGTAAAAATTTTAAGGCATTTGGTTAATTTTTGGCAGTTTCTCGAGCATTCGAAATGGGAAAGTGGTAAACACAGCACACGAAAAATGGCGACGTTTCATGACGTTACGGCGCACCGGAGAGTACTTCAGTTTTAATTCGATGTTGTAATGACACCTTTATAGACTTGAAATGACCATAGAAGAAAAAAGATTATAAAAATATCAACATATCTTAAGTATACAAATGAAATAGGAGTTTTCTTAGCGAAGTCTTTTTTGATCGAGTCCCTGGGAGTACAAAACATACGGACAAACTCCTAATGTAATAGCAAAAGACGCTGTCACAATAGACCGCCGATATGAGATTTTCTATTAGTTAAATGATGGTGAGAATATTGTCCGTAACTTACTAATAAATCTTCAGAAGATAGCATGAGGGTGCCAATTGCTTCTTCGACTGTTGATGTAGACTAAAGAATGTGTATCAATGAAATTCCTAAATTTAAGTCGGACTCATCCAACTTCATTTTCAGCAAAGATAAAACCCGACGCTGTTTAAGACACTTTGACGTTATAATCCATGCGCCGTAAGGTGATACAATACATGGCATAAAATCTCATAATTTGTTTATTTATGTATATATTTATCTGAAATTTGCTGTGTATATCACTAAAATATGTACTAAATAATAGTGAAAATTTCAGAACGATGTGATGTTTATTTTCCACACTAGACAACTTGTCCACGATTTTACGGGACAACCCTCGTACATATCACTACACAATAAAAGATGAAATTTATTTACTATGAATTCACTTATTTTCGTTGGGTCTTAATTTTCGTGGTTTTCAAGGTGTGAAGAGAGCCACGAATTTATGTCCACCACAAAATGTAATTCTGCATATATATTACCGATGAACTATTCTTCAAACACGAAATCAAATCCCCATGAACCAATATATTTTCTTAAAACCCAAGAAAATTTGACTCCTTGCAAATAATTATGTCATTTTACAGTATTGTTAATTTTGTTTGTGAAGATAATTTTTAATCGGTATATTTGAAACCGGAAATCCTACTTTCGGATTGTTATTTAATTGACGATTAAAGATACAGTTATTCACAAAACAAAAACTATTTGATATTTTTCACAGGATCATGAGACAGATGATTTTTATTTCAGAAAGTTTCTGAAACATTGGGAAATAAGAAAAAAACTTACAGTTCATAATTTTCCATGGTTTCCCCTTATATAATCTATTTTGTTGCTTATTGTACGTCATCTCCATACATTTCATTTTATATAAGACATTCTTTATCATTACTTGGTTATAGTTTACCTTTAGACACGTGATAAAGATAACTTAAATTAAAGACACGTGATAACATTATGCAAACAAATGGGAATGTATTTGATAATTTGTCATTATATGCTGATACTTTGTCATTATATGCTGATTTTTCACTGAATGGTGTTAATAAAATATTAAATCTACTTTAAAAACACCTAAAATATATTAAAATAAAGATTCTGACACTTTCAGTCAAGAAAACCCACTCAGTTTTCCTATAAGTATTTTGAGTTTATGTTGTCATTTTGTCATCAATACCATCCCCTCGTCGCCCGCGTGGCACAGTTGTTAGAGCGTCTGCTCTAGAGTCGCGAAGTAAGGAGTCAATCCTTACGTCGTGAGTTCCAATTCCACTGTGAACGTGGATACTGGCCCTACGGATTAGACTGTATAAACCAAGATACATTACTGTTCAATGACCCTGAAACAAAATTAAAAAAAAAAAACCAAAACACCCCATCTTGAAATCCTGTGTACTTCTTTGGAATGTGTTAACTGGCTTACAAGTAACATGATTATAACATGTATTTAAATACGCATAGCTGAAATTATATTGCACAAGGTATGATTTAATTGAAATTGATTCTTTTAGTCAAAAATTGTATTTAGAGTTGTTTGGATGTAAAATATAAAATTTATTAGTTTATAACTTTGCCGGGGTATGCTGAAAGCAAAGTCCTGGCTATAGGCATTATGATCGACTGTTTTACTATAAATAGCACAGTAAACAGAAGGCCAAATAGCGTCAAGCCAGACGCTTCCGATAAACAAAATAGTCCCGTTGCAAGACGATATTCAAACATGTATTTTTAACATCCCAATCGTTGTAATGTTAATGATCAAGTTTTCTATTAGAGAATCAAACTGAAAAAGAAATTCGAAATTTGCTTTCTTGGGATAATCGTGATATAACAATTTGTGCACATACGCTGCTAAATGCATATTGTAAGGGAACTATTATAAGTAGTGCGAGCTTTTCGAATTGATGAAATTGTTGAAGAATTTGATGTTTCATATCGTTTTCGTCGATGTTATGTTAATGGTTATATTCTGTTTTGATTTTAGCAAATTAATAGTATAGTGAATTGGAATTTTAAGATTTAACATGCTTGAAGTTGCTTTAGAATGTACATGTATCAGTGTTTCTACATGTAGTGGACGATAGTTGCATTGACGATAAAAGTATTGTTTGTTTGAAACTTTATGGATGTCTATAAAGTACACGTGAGCATTATGTTAACTATTCCAAGACTGAACTTCTAAATTATAAGAAAAAATGCTTATTGAATAAAAATATGCGAGAATTTCTTAGAAATATTATTTATTAAAGAAGATGGGCGCATTTGGCGTGTGATCTGCAGGAATCATTTGTACGAAACACATTTGGTTTAAATGTCCTTGATTTAGTTGGCTTAACATAGCTGGTTAGATTTTACAAACACGTCCATAGGTTTTTTTTCATTTAGTTTGAAAGACTTTGTGAGATTGTAATATTGATGTCCGTCGTTCCTAGGGGGAACTACAACTTAGTAATGTTTCACAAAAATAAACACCTAAATTTTAATGCATAGATGCATGATACGTGTACATGTACATTATAGAATAGAAGATTGGAATTCATTTCGCTTGAGAACCAAACTGAACAAAAATTTATCCAAATCAAAATTTTAATACATCAGTACATAAAACGAAACTGACAAAATAAATGATTGTTTGCATGAAAAAAAAATTAATGCCCCATGCAAGGCTCGAACCAAAAACTTTTCGCTTCGAGTGCACTGAACATGTAGCCCAACTTACTGAGCTATCACAGCTACATGTACACATATACAGATGACTTTAAAAGAAGCACCACATTAACAAATTTGGATTTTTTTTTGGAAAAGTTCATTTTTCGTGGTCTCTTGGTTTTCTCTCCATATTTTCAAAATGTGTATTCGTTTGTTTGAATTAAAATGCATACAAATATCGTTTAAAAATCATGTAGAGAAGACCCTGATCAATCACACAAATCAATAAAATCAGAGTAAAAGGATAATCAAAAGTAAATCACATTATAAATAGCAGCTGCATGTAGAAAGAAATATTATAAGATTTAATGAAACATATGGAGATAACAAACAGTATTCATTATAAAAGCGTCCATGAAACAATACAAATTGGGAGAAATGTAAAGACGGACCTCCAAAACTCTAGAACTCCTGGATGCAATAACAACTTTCTCATCAAAACTTCAATATATGGAAACAACAACAATGTCCTTTATATCTATATAAGTATCTATACTACAAAAAATAACAATCTGTTTCTATGGTTTTCAGATATGAATAAAAATAATGTAATTCTTTAATTAACAGAAAAGTCACAGGCCTTGGGACAAGGTATCCCTTCGCTGCACCAATTAAATACTTCTGCTGCACAATTTCCTCAGGAAAACTTTTATTAGCTCACCTGAGCCGAAGGCTCAAGTGAGCTTTTCTGATCAAAATTTGTCCGCTGTTTTTTGCCGTTATGATAAACTTTTCACATTTTCATCTTCTTCTCAAGAACCACATATCAGCCAAACTTACCACAAAGTATCCCTAGGTTACGGGGATTCAAGTTTGTTCAAATGAAGGGCCACAACCTTTTCCAAGGGAAGATAATTATGAATTAGTGAAAAATTAATGGCATTATAAAAACATCTTTTTCTCAAGAAATACTGGGCCAAGAAAGATGAAACTCATGTGGAATCATCCTCATGTAGTAGGGTGGGGCCACAATGGTCGATCAATACTTTACATAGGAGTATATAGGGAAAATCTTTATAAATCTTCCTCTCAAAAACCACTGGACCAGGAAATATGAAACTCATTTGGAAGCATTCTCATGTAGTGTAGATTCAAATTTGTTCAAATCATGACCCCGGGCGTAGGGTGGGGCCAAAATGGCTGATCAATGTTTTACATAGGACTAGATAGGGAAATCTTTTAAAATCGTCTTTTCAAGTACTTCAAAGCCATGATAAATGATATTTATATGGAATCATCCTCAGGTAGTGTAGATTCTAGTTTGTTCAAATCATAACCCCCAGGGATAGGGTGGGGCCGCAATGGGGGATCCAAGTTTTACATTAAAACATATGGAAGAAAGTCTTCTCGAGAATAGCAAAGCCATGATTAGTGTTACTAGCGTTTATATGGAAGCATTTTCGGGAAGTGTAGAATATAAAGGGAAAACTCCCAAGAACAGAAAAGCTATGTTTAGTTATATTGACATGTAAGCATCCTCATGTATTTAAATTTATTCAAATCATGGCCCTTTTGGGTAGGGAGGGAAACAATTGGGAATCAAACTAAAATTATTATTATTAAGTTATATATAGGAAGAAAATTTTTTAATATTTTAAAAATCTTTTTTATCAAGAACAGCAAAGCCATATGCTGCATTAATATGAAGGCATTCTCAAGTAGTATTAAAATTCAAGCCCCCACCCTTCAGTATCTTTTCAGATATGATCTGATTTATGCCTTTTCCTAGACGATTTGCTCAGGTGAGCGATGTGGCCCCTAGGCCTCTTGTTTTAATAATGCTTTCAGTCTGTGGTAATTCGCTCCAGTTGATTGTTTCATGGAAATCTTTCTTTTGAGGATTATAAGTACAATCGAGTATGATGACTATTATCTAGAAGGCAACTGCTACCAGAATAATAACGAATATATAAAAGGATCGTTGAACTTTTGGAGGAAGGTGCTAATTTTTTTCAAAGCGTTGTTTCATGCCATATTGTTGCCAACTTTGTATTTTCCTCTAAACTAACATTTTACTTGAGTGCATGACAAATCCTCTTCAGTTGAAGTTCTATTTTCTATGTGGTTTGATTAACAAAAAGTTATAAATATAATGTTTATTTGTTTCTTGTATTTTTGTGTTACAAGAAGGAAGCGTGTGGAAGTAGACATTTTCTTCTTTTACACAATAAAGTCTAGGAAATCTATACTTTTGATTTATATCTCGCTTGAAGAAATATGATATCATTACAAGTACCTTTCACACCACCTCAAACACTCAAAAAGGTACCTAAACAAATACTACGAAATTCTTATAATGGGGGGAAAATTGCTTGCAATGAAAGTTTGGTTACAAACATATTATAATATACATGAAATTTACACATCCATGTTATCCGAGGTATCTGTGTTCGAAAAACGGAAGTTCATTTGTATACTGACACGCAAAGGAAACGCAAAACCCTACTTTAGGGTGAAATAATTACATGAATTATGTAAACTAAAAGATTTTGTATCTTAAAATTATGGATATCTTCAATTTGGTAAATATCGGTAATTCAACGGTTGAACGATTTTTATACAATAACCGGAAGTCAATTTTAAGTCTGCTTAACAGAAATAGAAATTGGATGTTTAACAAACCATTTGGCATTATTATGGAGTTTTAAGGGTTTGTACTGTTCATCTTAAGTAATGCGGCAATATTTCAAATAATAAAATCTCCTTTCGTTAACGATGCTAAGACTTCTTGAATATGGCTTAAGTACGCATTTCCATTGCTGGAAAATCTCAAAGTAATGGTGATGGAGAGTTGGTGATGCAAAAGAAACCACTACATTACGCCTCAACGGAGTCTTGAGTATTATACTCATAAATGATAGTCCTTGGACCGGAAGTGCAAGG
Organism: Saccostrea glomerata; assembly: GCA_003671525.1. Classification (NCBI taxonomy): domain Eukaryota; kingdom Metazoa; phylum Mollusca; class Bivalvia; order Ostreida; family Ostreidae; genus Saccostrea; species Saccostrea glomerata. The sequence goes on from PRKT01001482.1 coordinate 53,090, forward strand.
GTAACTACAATGCGCGAAGTTAGAGAAAATTCGACCTAATCATCTGATAAACAGGCATTTAAAAATGGCAAAGAATAATTCCTTCGCTCAGATCTCGATATCGATTAACAGAATTTATCGTAGAAATTAAGCTAATAATGTTGTTTTTTGCACGTTAATGTATTTGAATGGCTGGGAAGTGGGTGTTTTAAAAGTCATGTGTTACTTAGTAAAGTTAAAAGATAAATATTTTACATTTTTATAAAATCTCTGATGTTCTGAAAAGGGAGTTAAGCCTTACTGTATTCTTTTTTAAAAAGCATTAGATAAAAAATTCAAACATTTGTAGATAACAGCTTGTTGTGTTTCTTTTGCGTTTCAGTGTATAAATCCAAAAAAACATCACAAAATATTTACTGCAAGCGCTTTCGCCACGTTCAGCTCTTCATTCCGTTATACAGATGTTAGGTACTTAAAAATGTTTATATAAGGTATTCCATGTGCCATTTCATTTTGCGGACGTCACAGTTAAACTTCTTTCTAGAAAAGTCGGCGACAGCAAAATATTAGGCCTCAGCGAGATAGTTGTTGATCATGAAGATAAATATGTAAATTTATCAACTTTAAAATGATTAAATGAATTGCAGCTGTGTACGTAATGTTTCAAAAGCTTAACCGTTATTTGGATTGAACAATTTGTTTACTTCAATAATATGTAAAAATGAATGCCAATTATTTTTTTGAATCATAATTAAATCTGATATATTTCAATGTGCCAAAAACCTCATTCAATCAGTGTATAAAGTTAGAGATTCAAAACAGTTCTTTCTTTATTTTTTGTTCGGTTTTCTGTACCAGAATTGATCGCAAAAAGACCGCAAATATTAGTAAATCGCTAACGTTTTAAGCCATATTCAAATTTGAAATGACGGAGAACTGATATCACTGTATAACAGCCAATTAGCAAATGTAAGCTACAGTGTATTGTATTTATGTGAATGACAATATATTTTTATCACAGAAACCATATTAGTTGTCGTAACCGCACCTTGAATTGTTTTACAGTGCATCCAAATGCTGGAAGAAAGAATAGCTGAAAAAATAGCATGTTTCCAGAAATGCTTTTGAAATTGAAATTGTACATGTTGTAGAAGAACTTGGATTTAATTCTACAAGTGGTTATATAACCTATAACCATAGTTCCTTTTCAAAGGATTGATTGATTGATTGTTTGTTGTTTATCGTGCATGTCGAGAATTTTTCATTCATATGGAAACGTCACCGCATGCCGGTGAAGGGCTTCAAATTTAGACCTAACCCTAACCCACTCAGGGCCATTGAGCAGTGAGGTTCCTTTAACGTGCAAACGCCTACGCTTTAGGTCATAACCGAAAGACCCTTTACTTTTACTTCTGATGCCAAGTGTTTAGCAAAGGAACAGTCACTACCTTAGTTTACGTCTTAGGTTTGACGCAGCGCTACGAACATAAGGCAAAGGCTCTTCTACAAGGCTATCGCGACCGGTCCTTTCAAAGGAAGAAATTCTTCAAAAGCATGTCAGTTGTCAATATTTTTAATATTCGACTATACCAACATGAATTTTAACTACCACATATATATTATATTGGATTCCGATACCTCATAAGAATCCTTACAATCAAAGATATAAGCGGGTTCCAGTAAATGTTCATCCAAGACTCTATCTTTACTCCTTACTTAGATATCAATAGTAGTGAAGGAGAAACTTCTAGAGTACTGTGCACAAATCTATTCAAGAAGTGGTGTAAACCAGATGTGGATACTAAATTGTTCCATCGAACTTTTGGACAATGTTAAATCACAAGATTTCACAAAAACTAATATCTTAAATAATTACGACTATTCAATTTTATACACAACCATATATTAAAGTCCAGGTTTTTTTTAATATCATTGACAGCTTTTTTTTATGAAAATGGAACTCGTAAATTTACTTACCTTGTCATTGGTCATTTGCAATATTATTTCGTCGAAAAGTATTCTGATTGTACACACAATTACTCTGAAGTTGACATCAAAAAGAGTTTTTGATTAACAATATCTATGTCGCTTTTGCAGACCAGGTCTTCCAACAAACTATTGGAATTTCCATTGGTACAAATTACACCCCGAATTTAGCAGACTTATTTTTGTATTTATGTGCGTGAAAAAGAAGAAATCGCTTGTTTCTGCCGTCAACTCGACATTCAGATATATCGACGACGTATTGTCAATTAACAATGGAAATTTCCAATCTTATGTCGATACGATATATTCCGGTGAGCTTAAGATAAAAGATATCATAGAGTCTGACACATCTTTTTCATATTTGGACATTTTACTTGAAAAAGACGTAATCGGTAATCTAAGAACCAAGCTCTAACTTTTCCATCGTCAACTTTCCTGACTTACGCAGCAATACCTTCATCACCTGCATTACATATACATTAAGTTTACATATCTCAGTTGATTCGATATGCAAGAGCATGTTCTACGTATGAACAATTTCTAAAATGAGATAAATTATTGACAAACAAGTTGATGAAACAAGAATATCATTAGTCTCCTTTAAAATCATCATTTGGTAAGTTCTGTGGTTGATACAGTAAAGGTCAACAAATACCTCGTTGTCTGTGATTTCCCGTAGACATGCGTGTCTATATATAGGCCTATTGTTTACACACTTCCTTCTTCAATATTCATGAAAAGACTGAATTCTTAATTGCAAGATATAATAATTGCTTAATTCTTTTGTTATTACAACGACGTCTATAGTACAATTTTGTGGAATTTAGTTTTATTTTTTCATTACATTTCATGTGTTTCAAATCATTAATCATTTTTTCCATAAAAAATTCGGCGTGCATATAGCGTGTATGACTTTAAGTAATTTGATATGAAGATAAAAAATTAAATGAATATCTTTACAATAATATTACTATCAAATCCCTAAAACATTGTTTACTTTAGACTTTACATATATAAGATATGATAAAGTGAAGGCACTCATGCTTTATCCACATGAAATAAACGACGCTCAAAAGACAGAGGACTTGGGTTTTGATGGTCACCATGCTCATTTTGCAAACAGATATCATTATCCACTCCTACTATTGCCGATATGAGTCAATTTCTGACAAATGGACTGCTTTTGCCCTCGTACATTTTTTTTAAGAATCAATGCATTTTTCAATCAAAAGGCAAAAGGACATTGGACAACATAATTACCCCCTCCCGCCAACAACAATATTATCTACCCGTCCCTTGCACGCACATTTCTAATTTGCAACACCTATGATTTGAAAATTAAAAGGATTTTAAATACATGTACATGTAGCTAATGAAATCAATACATTATGTATTGATCTATTTTAAGAATAAGCATATGTTTATATTTTCTATTTGTTTTATTTTCTTGTCATTTCTTTTCAAATCAAAATTATGCTCAACCTGGCTGACAAAAAAGTGTGTTATTACATATTTTGCATTTTGCTTAATCTCGACGCAAAATGTAATTATCCAATAATCATGTTATTACATTTTGTGTTATAACATTTTGCTTCATTTTCGATGCAAATGTAATAACGCAAAAAGTAACAATCCTAAAAAGTGTGCTATGACATTTTGTCTTATTACATTCTGCATTGATTTCGATGCAAAATGGTATAACACAAAAAGCAATAAACCCGGTTTATTACACTTTGCGTTGTTATAACATTTCGCTTGAAACAATGCTCACTCTTCATTGGCACCTTATCTCATCTTCGATGTTTTAAAGGTGTTTGTTTGCTCTGCTCCTTTTTTGTATTGTTTAATGGACTTTTGATCTTGAATACTGTTCATAATCTCCATGTGTTTCACAGTATAAAGACAAAAAAGTTTAAAGTACACGAGACGATCAGTTCGGAAAAAAATCGGCATAAGGGAGGTAAATTAGAAGAACAGAATTTCATGGTGCCCGGTTAAACTTTTACAGACGAGATTATGATTGTGATCAATCCAAAAACGACACTTTATGAGGCAGTCTTCGGAGGTCTGGTGAACAGAGTGTTTGGGCTATGTTGCAGAGGAACCCCCACTACCCTGAAAATTCTGGTTTCGGGATGTCTAACTTATTATGGTGTTGGTACTTTATTATTAAAAAAATGGCAAGGTGTACCCAGATAGATACATAGAAATATTAAGCAACAATTAAGGGTAAGGTACGACCAATCATTTTGGCCGAGAACCTTTCTAATTCCAAGCTGATAATGCACCTTGTCATCGGTCAAGATTAGTAGAGGAATGGAAAAGACAAAATCAACTTCCACAACTTTCCTGGGCAACACAGTCTCCGGACTTAAGTCCTATAGAAAACATTTACATTTGGCATTACATGAAAAACATAATAAAACAAATACAAAATAGGCTTAGCTTTATTTGGTAAACAGTATTGATGATTGCTGCATGCCTTGTTTGAAGTGCCCTTATATCAGATCCATAGACCATATTTAAGCCTCCCACGCCGATGCAGACAGGTGTTGGTCCAAAAAGTAAATATCGCAAAGTATTAAACATTTACCACATCATAGGAGAGGTAAGTGATCATTTAAAACTTTGCTTGTATCTCGGAAAACATTGTCAACCATTAATATTAAAATTTTACTCATTTATGGCACATTAGTGTTTATATAACAAAATATTTTTAAACGTTACAGATTAATTATCAAATAAATAGGCATTTTTCATTTTTAGATGAACTGTTCGTTATCTCCATATCCTTCATATAAATAATAACATTTGTAATGGTCATAGGTATGGTGTTAGGGGAACTAACTTACATGTGAGAATAGAGTTTCTTTAAGGACACCTTGTACGCTATTTTCGATGAATGGTATGTTGATTAAAATATTTATATCGTAAAAGAGCTACAGTACATTGTGTTAATGTAGAAATAAGCCGTCTACTGATTACTATAGTCAGCACACCTTTCAAAAGTCCACTACTTACCTTAAAATTAATCATTGAATCATTTTATTTTAAATTGTTATGGCATAACAGCATCTATATAAATATAATATAGATGCCTTTATCTTATGAGGAAATATTTTGCTCGAGATCGGCGTACACAGTCGGGTTCGGTATACTCATATTTTTTTACATGCTCTTTAAGGGTGCAAAACACAGTTTTATGTATGACGTTATCAGGACGTTACTTGGTGAGGGACGAGCAAAACTGACCCCTATAAAGAAATAAAATGAGGCCTGTTACATAGACTTTTACATATCAATGGAAAGATAAAATTGTGAATTTTATGAATATTCAACTATAATATACCCATCAATTACTAATTGGGGGTATTTGACACATGAAACATGGGGGATATTGGGTTGTTTATGCATCCATTTTCAGTGCACCTATGCATTTTTAGCCCCCCTGCTCAACAAAAACAGAAAAAATCTGAAAAAAAGTTATGAGTATTTCACAGAACAAGTCCTAAGGGTTTCTTTAATTGTGATTTTAGGGAACATTTTCCACCTCTTGAAAGAGCTACATTACCTGCTACTTGACTCATGCAATTCTGTACATGTGAAAACCGGACGTTTTGGGAGTTATCTCCCCTATTAAAAAGTCTCACAAATTTTTTTCTCTAAAAATGAATGCACATTTTTTTCTTTTAATATTAAGATAAGACTCTAATTTATGTGAATAAAAACAAAAAAAGATGTAAGTTGCATGTAGACTCCTATAAATAGCACGAACATCTCTACCCAGCATGCTCCTCTCTGGGAACCCCCCCCCCCCCTGGATTTTATACGTAACTGTGTTTAGCTACCTAAACAGAAAGGTACCAGACATTTTTAGCTCTCAAATAATTCAAAAAATAATCACAGTCATATTTCTTTTATTCAAAATTATTGTTTAAACAATAATTTTAGACACATTGGTGATGTATATTTGCATCGATGGTTAAGTTAAACTGTATTTAAGACTTGATTTGGGATTGAAATCTGTAAGAAAATTCGAATAAAAGCGGCTTTCATACTTGAAAAATAAATGAAAATTTTTGTGTTATTTTTAATTGTATTATTTGCTATTGTTATTTTGTAATTAATATCACAATGCCAGGAGTCAAAGCGAAGAGGGCGAAGGACACGCCATTGTGAAGGCAAGCAACCAGGAAGAGATCTAAAGCCAGTAAAGGACCCAATGACGCACCAGCAGAGATGGAAAAAGAGCCTGTCGAGCAAATCAATAAAGTTAGCGAGACAGTTGCTTCTCAAAGTTCCACAACGACAGTTGCCTGTGTACAGTCGGTGACATCACCCACTGTACCTCACAGTCTGATCAAAACGCCATGAGTGATTCACAAGGTACACCTCTAATGCTGCAAAGTAATATTCATCAATTGGCCGTGAATGTGTAACAATTTAACATATCAAATCAAAAATAATAAGTTCAGCTTATGTAGATCTTGCTTTGCTGCTTCACAATACTAATGCATTGAAAATTGATTGAATTGAAAAATGGACAGATGTTTTTTTTTATATATAGCAGCATCTACTCGGCAGTTCACCTTGATTAAGTTCAAGGATTATTCAAATACATGCATGATGTTAGGTTGGGAGCATCAAGGGTCGGGGGTCTTGGTTTCAAAAACTATGATGAGCAATTTCGTCTTCGTCGTAGCCTTAATCCAACAATTCCATCGGGAAATGTAGACAATGAATTGTGGCTTATTTATATGTGTCCAACAAATGCAATTCAAACCCCATACGCAGTCCCCTCTCTGTCACCATACACATGCTTCGATTACAATTATAAAGGGATTTGTGTACGCCCAATATGTTCTTATAATCATGTTTGCATCAAATGTCTTGGTAACCATCCAGTGTCACAGTGCCCTCGGGCGTCTTCTTATCCTCAAACTCAATCAGGCAATTATGGGAATAACTATGGGCAGGTTAATAACAAAGTTCCTCCCCCATTATCAGTTGCATCTATTCGTTTTCGTCCCCAAGGACCACAAATGCAAGTCCCCAGAGCAAAGCTTCCAAGACATAGCTTGCCCAGCACTAATTATCATTACACGTATTCCACCAGACCTGGGAACTGGGAAAAACACCAATTAATGTGGACAGTTAATTGAAAGTCTTGAAACATACCCAAATAAAGCTGCAGCACTTGAATTAAAACAGGGGTTTGTGAGGGATTTACAATTACATTACAATGGTCCAAGGATTCATTCTATGTCAAAAAATTAAACATCAGCCTGTGATCATCATGTGGAATTATTGGACAAAGTTCGGAAAGAGGTAGAGATGGGTAGGATTATGGGCCCTTCTCGTTATATTCTGTTAGTTAATCTCCATAATTTACCCATAGGAATATTACCAAAGTCGGATGGGGGTGTCGTATGATCATGCACCTTTCATATCCAAAATTTAAAAGCATAAATCACTTTATAGACCCAGATTTGTGTTCTGTGCATTACTCGTCATTTGACATGTTGTTGAAATGATAACGAATCTTGGGAAAAGGGGCCTTGCTTGATGAAAAAGATATCAAAAGTGCCTTTAGACTTATTTCTGTAAACCCAAGTGATTTTGATTTATTAGGTTTTTCAATTGATTCTTTGTTCTACATAGATAAATTTTTACCCATGAAATGCTCAAGAAGTTGCAAAATCTGGGAGACTTTTGCGACATGTCTGCATTGGTTAACAAGAGTTAGGTCAGGGTTAGATTCAGTGGATCACTATCTGGATTATTTTATTTTTGCTGGAAGGTCAGGGACAAACAATTGTCAAAAACTAATGTCAGAATTTATAAATATGTGTTCTGAGCTGGGTATTCCATTAGCAGAGGAAAAGACTATTGGCCCTGTTTCTGTACTTACATTTTTAGGATTGGAAATTGATACCATTAATATGCTAATAAGGATCCCTCAGGCAAAAGGATATTCTAAAACAAATCATACTCGACTTTTTGGCAAGGAAATCTGTTTTATTGAAAGAATTAGAATCATTAGTAGGCATGTTAAAATTCGTTGGAAAAGCAATAAGATCCAGTAGGGCATTCAATCGTAGATTTTACGATGCTATGAGTGGTGCCTCGGAAGCTCATCATCATGTAAGGTTATCAATTGAGATGAAGGAGGATTTATTTATGTGGTCCAAGTTTTTAGAGGAGTTCAATGGGATTTCTTATTTTCCAGAGAAAGAGTGGATAAGTTCAGATGTACTAAAATTATATACAGATAGCGCAAGAAGTTAGAGCTTGGATGTGGTGCATATTTTCAGGGTGAATGGGTGTTTTTTCAGTGGTCATTAGCATTGCAAAGGACTGCTATTCTTAGAGATATGACATTTCTAGAGCTAGTTCCCCTGGTATTAGCAATTAGTTTATGGGGTCATGAACTCAAATGCAAAAAGGTTTTGTTTCACATTGATTGATTGATTGATTGTATATTGTTTAACGTCCCTCTTGAGAATTTTTCACTCATATGGAGACGTCACCGAATGCCGGTGAAGGGCTTCAAATTTAGACCTATACTCGGCACTCAGGGCCATTGAGCAGTGAGGGTTCTTTATCGTGCCAGCGCCTACCGTGACACGGGACCTACGTTTTTAAGATCATATCCGAAAGACCCGTGACTTTCACTTTTAGTGCCGAGCGCTTGGCGAAGGAACAGTCACTACCTTTATTTACGTCTTAGGTATGACGCGGCGCCGCGAACGAGAATCGAACCCGGGCCTCCCGATCACGAAGCGAACGCTCTACCACTAGGCTACCGTGACCGGTTTGTTTCACATTGACAATCTCGCTTTAGTCAGTATAGTAAATAAACAAACATCAAAGTCCAAGAGAGTAATGAAGCTAGTTAGGCAATTGGTATTAATGCTTATGGAGTGTAACTGTATTTTTAAGGCTAAACACATTATTAGTAGTAATAATAGTATTGCTGATTCTATTTCTCGCAAGCAGTGGAGGCGGTTCAGGGAATTAGCTCCAGAAGCAAGGGAAAGTCTAGAACCCATCCAGCCAATTTTCTTCAAACGATTTACAGTTGCAAGTAGAGAAACTATTGGATGCCTCCTTGTCAAAAAATACGAAGCGAGGATACGATTGTTGCAACCACTATTGAAATAACAACCACTATTGAAATAATTATTTCAATAGTGGTCGTATTTCAATAGTGGTTACTTTCTATGTTTGCTATTAAAATGCACTCTCAACCACTATTGGTATAATTATTTCAATAGTGGTCGTATTTCAATAGTGGTTACTTACTATATCTGCTATTGAAATTCACTTTCCACCACTATTGATATAGTTTTTTCAACAGTGGTCGTTATTTCAATAGTGGTTGCAACATACGATACTGGAATAGCTGCATTTCAAAAATTTAGGGATGAATTTAGCCTCTCCAATATTTGGCAACCACCCCCAGAGCATGTTGTTCAATTTATAGCATATTTATCTCTGAAAAAGTTTACTTCATCAACTGCTAGATTGTATCTATAAGCAATAAGTTTTTAGTGCAAGTCTATAGGATTAGTCGATATCACAAAGAATTTTTTTGTTTGTAAGATGTTAGAAGGCATGAAGAGATTATCAGTTACGAAAGATTCAAGACTTCCAATTACCCTTCTATACTATGCAAAATAATTCAAATCTTACCATCAGTCTGTACAAATTTGTACGAGTCTTCTCTCTTTCAAGCAGCATACATGTTAGCATTTTTTGGGTTTTTGAGAGTTGGGGAATTTACATTGTCAAAGGGTAATAGTTTTGATTCCATCATTCAAAGGTCAGACATTAAATTTGGCTGTGACAATTCTGAAATGTATTTAACCATAAGACATTCCAAAAATGACCAGCACGGGAAAGGGGTTACCATTTGCATTGAAAAAACTGGTACATGTTAAACAGGTACATGTTAGATTTTCTGTCTATGAGACCTGCAGTCAATGGACCATTGTTCTGCCATCTTAACCATTATCCTCTAACGAGATATCAATTAACAGCAGTTTTACATAAAGCAATAAATCTTCTTGGGTTTCAGAGCTGTAATTATAAAGCCCATTCTTTTAGAATCGGGGCTGCTACCACTGCTTACCAACAAGGGTGTGACCCAGATTCTATTAGGGAGGCAGGTTGATGGAAATTCCAAGTTTACAAATCTTATATTCGCTACTCTATTAAACAACTATGATTGTAAAATTTATGTTTTTCAGGTCATTCTACTGTATGGTGTGTTGGGTCATCCATAATTATACCCGGACAAGGTGATTCCTATATACCCCCAACAAACGAAGTTTGAGGGGGGTATATAGGAATCACCTTGTTCGTCTGTCCGTCCGTCCGTCTGTCTAGCTGTCCGTCTGTCTAGACACACATTTGGTTATATATTGGGTACATCAAGTCCAAGTCCTATTGGATACTGCTTATTGGATACAAAAAAAGTGTACACACGAGAGAGCATTATTTGGGTAGTTACTGTTCAAATCTTATTGGATATTAATCCTCGTGTCCGTATTTTATTGGGTTTTTTCTTATTGTTTTTTTATTCATTTCAAATTTATTATATATTTAATATTTGCTGGTAAATTCAGACAAGACTGAAAAACTTTGGTTTTGAACCCATATTTTTCTCAATTTCTGTGATATAGCTCTTTTATTGTAACACCTAACTAATTTGTTCTTAGCAATAAGGATATACACCTGTATATTTCAAAATAACTAATATTAAAATATATGAGTACCTAAGTGCAAAAAAAACTGAATTGTGAAAACACAACTTAACACATCTCACACTCTGTTAAACCTTTCTTGAATAACAAAATTAAGTATGTAAGGAGAAACCTTTTTGAGTCATGACCAATTAATAATAAACAACTGCCCATAACATGTTGGACAGAATGAAGGTATCCAACAGGCATTGGACAGGTGTCCTATACCTGTTGGGTTGTATTTTGACGAAGGGATTAAACTACCCAAGAACAATTGAACATGTGTACATTGTCCAATTCTATTTGGGTTTCTTGAATCTCCTCATCAAAATACAACCCAACAGGTAATGGACACCTGTCCAACTCCTCTTGGATATCTACATCCCACCCAACAGGTAATGGACACTTGTCCAATTCTTCTTGGGTTTCTTGAATTGTTTCATCAGAATACCACCCAACAGGTAATGGACATCTGTCCAACTCCTCTTGGATATCTACATCCCACCCAACAGGCAATGGACACTTGTCCAATTCTTGGTTTGCTTGAATTGCATCATCAAAATACAACCCAACAGGTAATGGACACCGGTCTAACTCCTCTCGGATATCTACATCCCACCCAACAGGTAATGGACACTTGTCCAATTCTTCTTGGGTTTCTTGAATTGTTTCATCAGAATACCACCCAACAGGTAATGGACATCTGTCCAACTCCTCTTGGATATCTACATCCCACCCAACAGGCAATGGACACTTGTCTAATTCTTGGGTTTCTTGAATCTCCTCATAAAATACAACCCAACAGGTAATGGACACCGGTCTAACTCCTCTTGGATATCTACATCCCACCCAACAGGTAATGGACACTTGTCCAATTCTTCTTGGGTTTCTTGAATTGTTTC
>PRKT01001482.1:67294-77613 GCA_003671525.1 Saccostrea glomerata
TTTCACATTAGTATTGTTTTTAGCCCAATGGTTCTGCTAAAGAGGATTTAAAATTGACCCAAACCTTACTAACTGCTTTGAAATTATATTGACAGGGACAGAGACACACTTGACACACTCCATCCCCCCTTCCTGGGGTATGCTTTGCACAAAATTTAATTAAAATTGACTAAGCTGGATAGAAGTTGAAAATATGAAAAATTACAGTCAAACAGATTATGAATAACTTTCAGCACATCAAACATGAAGTAGTGATCCTTAAATAAAATACACCAACAAGATGAAGCTGTTTTATTCCTTTGAAGTGATATCTAGTATTGTTTCTTTTCCTGTATGCCACCTCTATCAGAACAAAATGTTATACATGTATTAACACAACCTATGACCGAATAGTTCCCCACTATTTACTTTACAATTAATTAAGTTCTGGAACCAACCCTCAGATGCCCTTAAAACAAATGTTTCTAAACTGGAAAAGGTAAAGGGCAATTGAAGAATTTAAAATAAAATGATAGTAAAAACAAGCAAACAGTGTGCATGAAAATGTTGGCAAACACTAGAAAAAATACTAAGGTACTTTCTCAAACTTAACATGATTACTAAAGAGGTTTTATGTAGCTGTATTGCACGTACCAAAAGTTTTCCTGCAGTTAAAGGTTGGTTGCCTAGTAGTTATGTAGTATGTACAAGTTTTTCCCTCTATCTCTTCTAATTTAAGAAGCGAAAATGTCTCTAAAAATCTTATGGTTGGCATGAAGTATTCCTGTTCATTTTACTGATTACTTACAATTGTCCTATTTCTGAGGGTTATCTTCTGATGGGTGTGTTCTCTGCAATGTTCACAATTGAAGTACCTGTTTGACCTGTTAAATATTGAAAATCCTCAATGAACATGATTATGGTTTTAATTTCCATTGTAATTATTGATTACTTTTATAAAAAAAAATCTAAACCAATTTATTGTAACATAATACTTAGGAAAATATCTATGTAATATCAATGGAAAAAAGGAATAATTATCTCCAGTTATCCTAAAATCACAAGTAAGCATTAATCATATAAATTCACATACGTAAACCCATTAGCTTTTTGTGCTATTAAATCATAGTCATCGCTGTGCAATAAAGGAAATCAGGTACTAATCCACAGCTTGGTGGAAATAAAGTTACTATCCCCGAGTAAAAAGTGACAAGCCCAAATATAGGGGTACCTGTAAAGTGCGAAACGAAATAGAAACGAAACGAAACAAAACGAACTGAAACGAAACGAAATCTGCCGAAACGAAACGAAATCTACCGAAACGAAACGAAACCTACCGAAACGAAACGAAATCAAGACGAAACGAAACGAAATCAAAACGAAACCTGCCGAAACGAAACGAAACAAAACTATCAATATGTTTTTTTTTTCAAATTTAGGTACATGTGTATAATTATATATGTGTAACTAAATGTGGATTTTTTTTTATTTCAAATAAAATATATATAGTTCAAGCACTTGTTGATATAAAATTTAATTGAATTACCGATTATCCTCGATCCTTTTTCAGTCTAATGATGTATTTACATGTTTGCCAGCTGCAAATATGCACGAGCGTACTATACATGTATAATTTCAATAATTTTTATATCTTACTCTTATTTTCAGTCCTTATTTATCTAGATACAACATATCTATCAAAATTGATGTGTTACATGTAGAGGCTTGTTTATGTACGGGTCGAAATAAAGTCACTGTACTGTTGTACTGCGAATGTTTTAAAACATAGGATAAACCAGAGACTTAGAGTTTTTAGTATTCCATTCCGAGGTGTCTGGTTTTTCCGTTCAATTATACATGTAACTCCAACCGAAATCTTGTGTATCCTTTCTACGTACATACGGTCCTATTTTTATCGAGGTAATTTTCGAGGAAGAAATGAGTGGTTTGCATCAAAGAGGCTCGACCAGAGACGTCTTAAACGATTTAACTGAAAAAGTCTCTCGAAGCGAACGATGTCACTTTTAAGTAGTAGATTATTCAGTAAGCTATTAACAAAATATGACATAGGCGTCGGAAGCCCCCCTCCCTATTTTTTGCAAAGATATATATTATATAGGCATTGAAAATTGGGGTTTACCTTTTTTGTTGGTCAAGCCCCAACACACCACTTTTAATTTCCTTCGGACGCCTATGTATGATGGAGCGAAACAATTGCATGTGGTGCTTGAACTATATAAATTTCATATGAAGTAAAAATAGACCATATAAACATTCTGAAAGTTTCGTTTTGATTCCGTTTCGTTTCGTCTTGATTTCGTTTCGATTCGGTAGGTTTCGTTTCGTTTTGGTAGATTTCGTTTCGTTTCGGCAGATTTCGTTTCGTTTCAGTTCGTTTCTATTTCGTTTCGCACTTTACAGGTACCCGTTACAGAGAGCAAACTTGATTGTAATACTTCCGATTCTGCAATTCAAATACATGGATACATGGTTATAAGAAAGGACCGAAATCGACGTGGGGGAGGGGTACTTATGTATATAAAAGATAATGGACTGTGATGAACATATACAAGGATGAAAACTTGGAGTTTATGACAGCAGATATTAAACTTCTTAATTCTCCAAAAATCGCTGTAGGAGTTGTAGACAGATCGCCTGATTCAAACGCGCAATGGATGGATAATTTTGAGAAGCGGATAGAAGATTTATCAATCACCGGCACTGAACAAGTTATCATGGGTGATTTTAATATAGATCAATTAAAAACTTCAAGTTTTGAATCCATGATGGAAGTCTGTGGTCTAATTCAAATGATTAACGAGCCTACCCGCGAGACAATCGACAACAGTACTTTGATTGATCATATTTATCTTAATCATACCGTGCTTTATAATTACAGTGGAGTAATACCAATCGGGCTGAGCGATCATGACTTGGTGTTTTCAGTTCGAACAAAATTTAAAGGCGATCCGCAACTAGATCATGTTTACGTTAAATATAGAGATCAAAAGAAACTTGTAGAAAACGATTTTATTAATGATTTACACGCCGTTAATTGGAATTCGATAAGGTCACTATCCTACGTAAATAGTATGTGGTCATCTTTTCGCACTATGTTCATGTCAGTTGTCGACAAGCATATGCCCATAAAAGAACGACGTATACGAAGCGATTCGGAAAAATGGATACATGACCAAATTCTCTCGGAAATGCGACAACGGGATATCCTTCACCTTCGGGCTTTAAAGACTCGTGATCGATCTGATTGGATACTATACCGGGCGGCGAGAAACAGGGTAGTTACTATAATAAACGATGCAAAACATGAGTTTAAGTAAAATGCTATTGATCAAGCCAACACAAAACAAAAGGACATGTGGAGAGAATTAAAGCAATTTTTACCAACGAAATCAGCATCGGCTTCACCATCATACTTAGAAGTGAATGGCGAATCAGTTTCCAATGTAAAAGACATGGCCAATAGTTTTACTACTACTTGTCTGTGAGGCATATATGTACATGCAAATATTGCTATATTAAACAAAGGAAAGGGTTGAATTCAAATTAGGAAATAAAAGATCGTTTTTAGGTAAATCAGTCTTGTAGTACTGTAAAATGGATGCAGTTGTGGAGATTTATGGATAATATGAGCATGCTGTCCGGAATATTTCCATATTAGGGAAATTAATAGCAAAAAAGAGTGAAAATACCGGTGGTGCTTTTCATGTATTACATGTGTATCTTAAAATTCCTAATAGCCCAAGGGGATTCCTCAGTGCAGAAAACCACCAGCCCCATCCTCAAAAATGGAAGCCCCGGGTGTAGCACGATGCTTATTACACACCCATCATGTGAAATAGTTATAGTAGCCCTATATCAATTTCAGTATTGTTTTAAATTAATTAAAACAAATGACAAAAACAATAATTTAAAAAAAAAATCAAATAAAGCAGACACTTAGTCAAAATCAAAGACAGAAAGAAGCACTGTTTTGACTGAAAGTTTTTCAGTAATACAATGAATCTCTTAAGTTACATATCAGATGAGATAAACTTACATACAATTATTTAGTTGTTGTCAATTATCCCATTTATCATCATCTCAGCTCACTTTGCGATTGTAATACTGTCTACATGAACCGATAATTTACAGCTGATTTATGAACACACGATTGTTAAAATTTTCATTTCCCTTTCCAATATACATTGTCAGAACATACTTAGTTGGTTATGATATAGAATTAAAGAATAAACACTTTCGATTTATTAAAGATTATCTAACAATATACGATCATTTACTAAATACTTCTCGGCCTCAAGAGAGTTAAAAAGACAGAGAAAATTCAAAATACAAACAAGTGCAGCTTAGGATTAATTGTTCCGATGAATCTATTTTAATTTTGTGCACAATTGCTTTCAAAATTACAGTAAAATCTATTTTCCTTAAACAAGAACCCAGCAATGGATAAATATTAATCGAATAAACTTACCTTTTCTCTTGTCAATCAGAAATTCTTGTTGACATTAAGTGTTTCTTAAATTCTTAGTCGCCATATTTTTTTCCATGAAAACAAACGTTGTTATGATCAGGATCAACGGAAGTTGATTTTCGGAACTCTCGAGAATTTAGAGTTCCGAATGTAAAACTGAAATAACAAAACACGGTGCGTCCGTGAAAGCAACTTTTTTGGACACTTTTTTGGACAAATCGTCGTGTCCAAGTTTTGTTGGGTACTAACCTGCAAATACCCAATTAGGGTGTTTTAAGCATATTCAGCGAAACTTCTTATTGGGTATACCCAATAAGCAAAATGTACCCAATAAGTACAATCTTGGCATGAAAAATACCCAATAAATGCACTCTCGTAAACACGGCTACCGTCCATTCGTCTGTCTGTGCAAACGTGTCCTGTCCATATCTTTCTTACAGAGGGACATTAGAATATACTACTTCACACAAAGATTGCCCATGACCTAAGGGTGTGTCATGACCTTGACCCAAGGTCATTTGGGAACTTCAAGGTTACTGGAAGTAAAATTCATAATTTTTGTCCTGTTCATATCTTTCTTATGAATAAATTTGGTAGGTTCTAATTCCACACAAAGATTGCCCATGACCGAAGGGTTTGTCATGACCTTGACCCAAGGTCATTTGGGGAAGTTCAAGGTCACTGGAAGAAAAATTTCATAATTCGTGTCCGGTCCATATCTTTCTTATGGATAATCTTGGTATGTTTTCATTTCACACAAAGATTGCCTATGACCCAAGGGTGTGTCATGACCTTGCCTTAAGGTCATTTGGGGGAACTTAAAGGTCACTGCAAGAAAAATTTCATTATTCATGTCCGGTCCACATCTTTTTTATGGATAAACTTGGAAGGTTCTCATTTCATGCAAGATTGCCCATGACTTATTAGTGTATCATGACCTTGACCCAAGGTTATTTTGGGAACTTCAAGGTCACTGGAAGAAAAATTTAATAATTTGTGTCCGGTCCATATCTTTCTTATGGATAAACTTGGTAGGTTCTAATTTCACACAAAGATTGCCCATGACCCAAGGGTTTTTCATGACCTTGACCCGAAGTCATTTGAGGAAGTTCAAGGTTATTGGAAGTAAAATTCAAAATATATGTCCTGTTCATATCTTTCTTATGAATAAACTTGGTAGGTTCTCATTCCACACAAAGATTGTCCATGACTGAAGAGTTTGTCATGACCTTGACCCAAGGTCATTTGGGAACTTCAAGGTTACTGGAAGTAAAATTCATAATTTGTGTCCCGTTCATATCTTTCTTATGAATAAATTTGGTAGGTTCTAATTCCACACAAAGATTGCCCATGACCGAAGGGTTTGTCATGACCTTGACCCAAGGTCATTTGGGGAAGTTCAAGGTCACTGGAAGAAAAATTTCATAATTCGTGTCCGGTCCATATCTTTCTTATGGATAATCTTGGTATGTTTTCATTTCACACAAAGATTGCCTATGACCCAAGGGTGTGTCATGACCTTGCCTTAAGGTCATTTGGGGGAACTTAAAGGTCACTGCAAGAAAAATTTCATAATTCATGTTTGATACATATCTTTATTATGGAAAAACTTACCAGCGGGGGGTATTTTGTCCCGTTTGTACAGTTCTAGTTAAGCATGCCTTTCAGGTCGCCTTGCTTAGGACAGGAGGGGTTCACTTGGGATTGGAAAGGTTGGGGATGGATATTTGGTTGCAAGGATACTAAGGTTTAAAGTTAATTAATTTAAAGAAAAAAGTGCTGTTCTTAGTCAAATATGAAGATTATCCTGACTTCTTACTCATTCACTGTGGGGGGAAATGATTTGCGGGAACCAGATTTACCTTTATTTAAGCTTATTACAATAATGAAAAAAGACTTAACAAAACTATATCAGCTCCTTCCCAACACAAGACTTGTTTAGTCCTGAATATTGCCACGCTTTGTGTACAGACACTCCTTAGACATTTCTGCCATGGAACGGACTCGTGAAAGATTGAATAGGGCAGCTGCATGTCAGGTACTCCAGCAAGGAGGGGCTTATCTTAAGCACCAGATCTTGTAAGGAACATAGAGTGTTTTTTTGGCTAGTGACAAGGTGCACCTTCATCCATTAGGTAATTCTGTATTCTTGAACAACATAAAGGGGGGTCTTGAATATTTTAACAGTGGGTGTTGTTCAGTATTTCCAGACACCCACTGTTGTGATGGGTGGCTACCATTACAAGTTGGTCGTGGACTAGTTGAATGGGGTTCCCCATGTGTGGGGTGACCTTAAACTTTTAAGTTCTAGTCATGTGGCATTTGCACCCATCCATTCAACTGATGTGTCAAGTTTGTGCATCTGACTGTGTATGATATTTTGAAGACATTGAACTGTGAACAATGGCTTGATATTTTATAATGTTAATACATAAAACATTTTATTTCATTGTTCGCGGTCAACCCGGAAAAAACACATGCTGCTTGAATTTGTGCTGCTTATTTTGTGCTTGTTGCAATATTTGAATTTATTCAAACTTTTTATAAGTAAAAAATCTTTAATAAGCTTAAAGGTTAATCACTGTTTGCCGTTAACCCTTTGCTTTGTATTGTGTTGTTGCTTGAATGTTGGGTCTGCCCTGCTTGACGACCCTTTGCTGCTTATACATAGTATGCCACGACCAACAACGCCAAACAATAAATGTTATGAAATATAAATATTGTTTTTATTTCCTCTGTATTGATAACTGCAATGACGTGTCAAGATGAATTGAGAGATACGCGTCAGCAACACATCAAAACAGTAAAAAGCAAAAAGCATTTTTAAAAAAATAAGGATTCAATGCTGATTTGTTTTTTTTTTAATCTTGCTGAATATGTTATTTATCTTTCAAAATCTCTGTATCCACATAAATAAAAATTGATGGAAAAACATTGCAACTTTAAACGAGGCTGATGAAATAACTGTAACGTCAACTTATCAGTAAGTAGCATGCTTTTCTTTAAAAAGTGATTGTAATCGATGATAGATCGAGCTCTTAAGTACCGTATAAGTTGGTTGATATTACCACCATAGGTATGAGATAGTAGAATAATATTAAACATCAATCAGAAAAGCTGTCGATGGAAGGATGATGTCATCTCGTTGTCATTCAATAAAGTTATAAATTGGCCTTTATTGTCTATAAGCAGTTAAACATCTAAATGTGAAACTATGTGACAGGCTCTGTGATGTCTTTTATTTCAAGTTCACTGGAATACGAATGAACATAACTATTGTTAAATTTAAAAAATATATTGTCCTTGTATCTAAATCATAATTTAAAAGGCCAGCTAGTATTTTCCTCTTCTCATGTTTTTAGATAAATTCTACTCCAAAGGAAAAAATGTCGTCTAAGAAAGAAGTACAATTAAGAATACCAACACTTTGCTGCTTTTACTCTAAATTAAGTTGGATCTCGCAATCAAAGTCTGAAGCTTTTTTTCGGGTGTATTTTTTGTATCTACACATATATTTTGATTTAAAATCAAATTAAAATACAGTCAATATGCTTATAGGCGTTACGGTAAATTTATCATAACTGTATTACCTTTTAAAACTCACATTGTGTCTTAAACATAAATCATTTCCTCAATTTTTTTCCTCCAGATCTTTATTTTCAACTAAATCATTGGACCAAACATAATAACTCACTAAATGTTTTTGTATGTGTTTTCAATTGTATATACGTTAGTTTACATTTTAGAATCCAAATTTAATGTAAGAATTAAAATATGTTATGCAGGGCTGTAGTAAGAGAGATTCATACAAAAACCTTCCTTAAAGCTCAGGATCGAACTCCTTCAAATTCATAAAAGTAGATATTGAAAATACGAAAAACTGATTAAAGATATCTCATTGATTTTAGAACCGTATTTCTTTCAAGAGTCTTCAACCTAATAAAAAGGCTTCAGAAAGCTGTCCGTTAATAAATTCGTTTATGCATCCAGAGAGAAGGCTCGCGGGGATGACCTTGTATTTGAACTTTAGTTTAACCAGAAAAGTTTAAAGGTTTTGAACACCATAAAAAAGTTCTTTAAATGATTCAAATGATTCCAGATAATCTTAAGGTGTTTTTAATTATCAACATATTTATAACTGGCGAATTACAAAACTTAGTATACCTTGTTTGGATTTGTTATCTTATTTATTCATGAACACAAGAAGTTGTAATAAACTGAAAGAAATGTTTAAAAGTGTGAATTTCATCAAAAAAATTGTTGCAAAACTTACAATTAATTGTATTCTTTGACTTCCTTCTAAGCGTTGTTTTTTGCCATTGTATCAAAAAAGTTGAATTTTCCTCTACACTAATATTAAACTTAGCTGTCTTTGTAATAAGATCCTTTTCATCTGTATTTTCTAAGTGAAAAATGGTAAGTCGTTTAAAAAGAGTT
This sequence comes from Saccostrea glomerata, assembly GCA_003671525.1. Classification (NCBI taxonomy): domain Eukaryota; kingdom Metazoa; phylum Mollusca; class Bivalvia; order Ostreida; family Ostreidae; genus Saccostrea; species Saccostrea glomerata. The sequence goes on from PRKT01001482.1 coordinate 76,200, forward strand.
ACAAATATTAGTGCTATTTGTTTTCATAAACGTTTACATTTGTGGTACATAAAGGAAGTGTGGCGGTAGAAATAGTCGTCCCGTATTCAATATAGACGAAGAAACCCATACCTTTACACAGCTAATTGTGCCACGTACGTTTCACGTATGTTAAACGTATGTGACACATACGTGACTTCACGTACGTTTTCCATGAAAAAAATACCACGTACGTTATACGTATGTTTTCACACGTGTGAATATCATGCGTGTCACGCATGTTAAACGTACGTATTGCCCACCATACGTTACACGTATATTGCACACGTACGTTACTCATACGTTTCACATATGAATAACGTACGTGCAACGTGTGTGTAACATATGTTTCTCATAACATGTTTAATGGGTTTATTATTTGCACTGCTCATATTGTAAATGTATAAATACCATACAAAAATGTGTCAAACCATGGTTAAACACGTTTTGAACATTTTTTCACATATTGTAAACGTTGGTGAAACAAAAATTACGTGCAATTTAAATATTCAATTCATGCATTTGACATAATTTCTCTCAAAGGCTTATTTTCTTTTCATCTGTTGAATGATCCACTTTCTGGTTATCCTTCACTTTAAATTTCCTGATCCTATTTGCTCTTGAAGCAATCACAACAAAAGACATATTTAGATTTAAGCCAAATTTAATGTTGAGTATGTTAACATCAATTCATTCTTCTCCAGTTCTCTTTTATCTGTAAAGAAAAAGAAAATATTAAATGCATGGAATAAGGGAAAACCCATTTTTTCCCCTGAACATTATTATTATCCACATATTAATCTTGGTTGATTCTCTGTAGAACTTAAATATAAATACTAAATAATTAATTTTTTAGTATTCATAACAATGATCTTTTAAACTATTTTTTTCACTATATCCTCAAATATCTACCTTGTAATTTTCTTATCTAAAATTCATTACATAGCATTGATTTGTGGGTGAACTCGGAAAAAACTGTACATACTGATACCCCATATGCCAGCTTATGGTTCAAGTTTCCCAAGTGCAAGTCAAACTCCAAAGTCAAGGTCAAAGGTCAAACACATGACGAAAGACCACCTTTAAGCAATCGCTTAATGGTAGCTTAATGGTGACTTAATGGTGGCTTAAAGAAGTTAATTCCTTTAAGCCACCATTAAGCCACCATTAAGCTGCAACTTACAGGTGCTTAATGTCCAAACTTCATTAAGCTACCATTAAGCCACCATTAAGCTGAGCTTAATGGTGACTTAATGGTCAACCCTCATTAAACTTTTACGCATCTTATATAGAATATTTGAACTAACTTTTAGTTATTTTAATATCATTTACGCAAAATCTGTTCCAACTCATAATTCTGTCTCGATCATAATTTCTACGAGTTTTTTGTCAACAT
>PRKT01001483.1:0-10791 GCA_003671525.1 Saccostrea glomerata
CTATAGTTTATTTGTGTTAACTATAGTAAAATCTTTGATACTTTGATTTACGATGAAACTCTACTATGAAACTTTTTTTGAGATTACAAACCTTAAAATCTTTCTATAATTTGATAAGAGTGAAGTAAAATTTGGAAATAACATTTGAATATACAGACAATTGATTTGTTTCATGCATAAATTGAGCGTGTATGAATTGAAGAGCAAAAATATATCAATCCGAAATCCAAAGTTAAATTACTCTGATTTACTGTAGTAAAAAATGATGCTAAAGTAAACTATAGTAAACATTTGTAAAGTAAACTGCGCTTAACTATAATTTTTTGATATATCAGAGACTTATATTAGTTCTTCTAAGAATTATGTTTGAAATATGTCCCTTCTTTTTCAGATGAGTTATCAAAGTTTAAAGACGTCAGGCGCGTAGCCTGGCGTACGTTCGTACGCACAAACGTCCACATCATTTTCAAAAAAAAAAAAAAAAAAAAAGGGAAAGAAATAGAGAGGAGAGAGAGGCAGGCGTAATATTGTAAATCGTACTCATCATTTTTGCGCAATATTAGTAAAAAAAATTCTTTAAAAAAAAATTATTAGAAACAATGTAGAATTTACGATTGAAAAATAAATGAAAATGAACAGAATCAGTTTTATGGGAAAATACGATAGTATACACCTCACTGAAATCAAAAGATTTTCCCGGATTTGGGGTTTCTGTCGAACATTTATGAAGTTGTTTTTTTCCAAGTGTAATTACATTCTTAAAGAGTTTCTCTATTGTAGACTTCACACAATAAAACCCGCAGGCTCCCTTAAAACAAACGATCATTTTATTAAATGCCAAAAATTTCAATTTCCATTACTGGAAATTAACTTCCAACCGTAATGCTTAATTTCTGTAACCCGCATGGTAACAATATTCCCCCCAAAATTTTAAACTAAAATCGGAGACATGCGACACTTCAAAAATCATAATTCAGCTTTATACATGAAAGTCAAAAATCGAAAATTTGGTAAAATGTTTAACCTAAAAAAAAAAAATAATAAAGCCTGTTCAAGTATTGCCATCCGTAACACTACCTTAAAACCAACAGTATATTTTACATATTTTTCTTATTGTTGCAAAAACTAAGATACCAGATTTATGAATATTTATGAACATTCATTTTAAAGGTAATGTGCAAGAAAATGTGTTGAAAAGAATTTTTCTGTCTTTATTATTTTCACTCTTTAGAGGTATATTTTTCATATTAATGTTAGCTTGACTATCAGTCAGTTACATGTACGCAGTCTGTCTAAATCAGTCAACAACTCTAACCAACTACCGTATGCTACCATACGTATTTTGTCGAGCTTCAATTTTAAAAGTCTAAAATTGTTTTCGTGGGTTCGTCAAACAACGCTATTGAACATATCCTTTCTCATTTTTGAGTGACTGTCCGCATTTTGAACAAGGAAAGTACAGACCTCAAATGTGGTTGCTTAACAAACTGAAAAAGTTTAAGAAAAATGCTACCAGAAAGGTCAAATAAAAATGTATGTGCATCGAAATCATAAAAAATTCACCATCTTCCTGGGGCTTCGCTCCCTGGGTCCCCACCAGGGCTTTCGCCTGGACCCATTGAGGGCCTTAAGGCGGTCCCTAAAATCCCCTGCCTATTCAGGCGTCCACATCAAAAGTACCCTGGCTACGCCCCTGGACGTAGCTGTTTCTTCAAATGTGAAAGGTAAGTTTATTTGTAGGAATCGCAGGGTAAAACACATGTTGTGAACGTTAAGGTCTTAACCTTTTCTTAAATACAGAGAAACTTTTTCCTATACTGGGAATGTTGTAATTTAATACCATCAGATATGTAGCGTTTATTTCTGTTCAAGGTCGTATATCGTTTAGTGTTTAAAAACTTGATCTACCATACATTTATAAAAGCAGTTCTATGTCATACACAATTTTAAAAATGATGTCTGTTTATTTGTCTGACAAATTAAGCCATGGCCAGTTGCCAGTGTGAAGCAGTTTTGTTAGAGTATTGAAATAAAAAGCGCATTTTTTTAAAGACTTAAAGTTTGATTTTTTTATGAGGCAATTTAAAACTAGCTCCTTTGTCACCGTAATTGCTTATATGAAATATATGTTGACAACGAACAGTATTCAAGATCAAAGGGTCATTTAGCAATGTAAAATTGGAGCAAAGCAAACAAGAACCTCTAAAAGGGGGATCAGGTGCCATGTAGGTGGGAGCATCCCCAGTCATGTGTGCTCCTTGTATTGATTGGAAAATGACGAAAAAATTTGCCAGCAATTTATTGTGATATAATTGCCTTAAAATAAGTACAAGTCAGCATTTGAGTTAATGATAAATTGCATATTTCTGAAAATGTCATTGTATCGACCATTAAGCTTACGACAATAACTTACCTCGTTTTAAAAATTGTTATTGCTTATTGAATCAATTGAGAGATGTAATGCTTTATGCACACATACCTGTATGCTGAGTTTTTTCCACCGGCAATACGCAAGTATCGAGATTATCTTCCTTTGCGCTCTCTTTCGTTGAGGAGGAGAGTTTTGTTGCCGCGTTAACAGACAGGTAGGACAGTTATTTATATATCGGATACATTGCATCATCAATATACTGGTGTATCATGACTACATGATTGTAAGAATGTACTTTACAACTCGAGAATAACCAAATTAATGTAAAGGCGTATTTTTTTAAAGCATAGAAATTGTACCAAAAAAAAAGTCAGTGGATGTGAGACATTTCAGACGAGGGAACAGATATGAACCTCTAATAAATACGGTACAAATGCATCTGATCAATACACGTCGGCAATCTAAATGATACATAGATTCTTTTCCTTATTATAACTTAAAAAACCCACTAACTTTTAAAGAAAACGTTTGTACAATCGAGAAAATCAGCTACTTTTTGAGAAGACTACGACGTTTCTTCCGTTTTCAAGTACCCTATATTTGTAAATATGCAAAGTTGAGCTTGATAAAATCATCAAATGCACCATTACTCAACATTACTATCTCTCTTTAACATTAAGTAAATTCTAAAATCCATCAATATCGTTCATTAATTTATGCACGTTTGTATACAGAAAGAACCTGTCCCACCTCCATGCTGAAATGGATACTTTTTGCGCCTCTATTGTAGGAGAGTTACAATCTCGAAACTCGCGTAATGATAGGAAGGTCGTTGTTTTTGAATCACTTTTGCGATTGACCTAAGTCGATAAAAAGGTAGAATCTGTTTCTTTGCAAGCGACTTTCACTTTGAAATATTGATAGTTTGATTGATTGTTTATTGTTTAACGTCCTTCTCGAGACTTTTTCATTCATATGGAGACGTCACCGTATGCCGGTGAAGGGCTTCAAATTTTGACCTTTACTCGGCACTCAGGGCCATTGAGCAGTGAGGGATCTTTATCGTGCCAACGCCTGCCGCTGACACGGGGCCTAGGTTTTTAAGGTCTCATCCGAAGGACCTGCAACTTTAATAATAATAATAATAATAATGCTTTATTTAGAGAAGGTAACCCGATTAGTACCAGGTACAATTCTTCCCCGGGGCCTTCTAATTTCAAACAACATATTACATAAAATGATACAATCAAAGATAAACATGTAGAGTTCGTTAGTGCATAATGTAATGTACATCTAAATGAGGTATAGATTCAAAATTATAAAGAAGTCAAAATTAATTGTTCAAGAGATAATAGTAATAATCAAACATCTTATACAAAGGTCATATTCAAACATTTATTTACATACGTTGGCTAATTATAATTTTTTCTACATTTCGTCTAAAAATAGGTAAGGTTGGTGATAATTTTATATGTAATGGTAGGTTATTCAATAAGTTTACACCTGAATATTGAATAGAATTTGTAAATAAAATTGTTCTATGTTTTGGTAAACGAAGATTATAATTTAATTCTGAACGTAAGGAATAGGAATCATTGCTATGAAAAACAAAAAGGTCCTGGAGATATTCAGGGCTCATACCATAAAAAGTTTTGTACAATAAAATACACTTATGTAGTGTGACTAATTCAAATACATTTAGCCATCCCAGTTTTTCAAACAATGGTTTTGATTGTTCTTCGTCGGGTGCTGCAGCCCGTTTCTGAAGTTTATGAATTCTTTCAATGCTAGTTTTAGATGCATTGCCCCATATTGTAAGACAATAGTTTATTGAAGGCAAAATATATGCATTATAAAAAGTTTTCTGGTATTTAATGGAAGAAATTTCTTAATTTTACGGAGTGTAAATATCTTGTATGTTAAGGATTTACAAACTGAATTTACACGATAATTATAATGAAGATTTTGATCTATATAGACACTTAAGAGTTTTTCAACATTAACATTTTCAAGCTTTTCTCCAGAAATTTCTATATTAAGTTCAGGAATATCAAATTTTGACCTTTTTTGTTGTGTACACATAAGCATAGATTTTGATTTGTTCGTGTTCAGAATCATTTGGTTCTGTAAACACCAGTTATCAAGAACTACGAACTCTAACTCTTGATTCCCGCCTACATTTTGCACCCATTAAATTCAATTTTAATGGCAATTTTGCCGTTAAATCTTTGTTTAATACAAAGAACAGTTCTATGGTAATTGATTAATCATTTTTAATTCCAGCGCTAGATAGTAAATTATCATTAATTCCAGCTCTTGGAAAAAGGGGGGTAGACGATATTTTTTAGTGAAATCGAACTTCCAGGAATCGCCATATTTTGAAATAGTCTTAAATATGATAAAATGTATCTCATATCTTTTCTTATGTTTTAAGCAAATAAAAAAAACTTATATGAATTAATAAAATACAATTATTTAGTTGTAAATAGCTTTAAATTTGGTGAAAAATCAGCATTTTTTTCGTTTTTTGTCTATAAACATATGTTCCCCCCCGTGAAACACAAAAAGCTTTGGCATAAATTTGTAAAATGACAGTCCATATTACCTGTAAAAAGGAATTTGTGTTTCACGGGGGGAAAGATGTTCTAAAAATATTTTCCGTTTTCCATTGATTTCTATAGTGAAAAACTCAAGTTTTACCAAAATTATAGAGTTATCTCTCTTTGGTATCCAAAATAAGTAACGTTTTATTAAAATTCATGTAAGTATCTATAAAAATCTTGAAAATCATTCGAATATGTTAACTTTTGAGAATTGACTTAGAGGTAGGCGGGAGAACAATACTATCGTTCGTGGTTCTTTCGCATTAATCATAATTCAAAAATGTTTCAATATTATGTACATTGTTATCAGATAAATGCAGAGTTGCATCATCTGCAAACATATCAATATTACAGTGATTGACACATAGGGGGAGGTCATTTATGTACAATAAAAATAGCAGTGGACCTAAAATAGATCCCTGGGGCACCCCTGCTGTGATAGGTAAGATATCAGAAGAATAATACTTTCACTTCAAAGTTCCAAGCGCATGGCGAAGGAACAGCTGCTATCCATTTTATCGACCAGGTCAGTCGCGGCCGAGATGCGAACTCACGAACTACCGATCACGGAGCGAACGCTCTACCGACTGAGCTACCGTGAACGGTCACTTTGAAATAAATGTTGTGTGTTTCTTTGGATGGGACTTTAAAAACTGCAGCCCTGTGCTATAGTAAGCGTTGATACAATAAAGATCCTTCAGTGCTCAATGGTCGTGAGTGCATTGTAAAGGTGTGAATTTGAAGCCCTTCACCGATATTTCGTGACGTCGTTATGCTAGAAAAAAATTATGAGAGGGACGTAAAGAAACACACTAGCAATCATTTAATCGGCACTTGGTGTCTTCTTGATAAGAGTGGAACTTCTCGGGCACAGAGCAAAGAAAAAACTGGAAGAAAAAAAATATTGTCCAAATATGCAGAATAATAAAAAAAAAAAACCTGGCACTTTTGAATATTCATATTTAAAGCTTTTTATGAGATTTAATTTCTTCTTAGGATTACCATTCAGTAATGGTGTTTTTTATTTGAAGTTTTTCAGAAGTACCGTAAAAAGAAGGTTAATAAGTTCTATCATCTTTTAACTGTTTAAAAATTACAAATTGTTTAAAAAGGCTTGGTCTTAAAAGTTGAATAACATCTAACAGGTTGCTGCTCTATGATGTGTTAGACTTATATTTGATTCACAGCCACCCCAGAAAAGAAAAAAATAAATAAATTGTCACGGAATCCATGTAGTGTCTCTTATTTATAACTCTTCATGAGAATGACGTCTTTCATTGGAAAAAAGATGACACTATTCTCCTTGAATCTTACAACAACCCTGATATGTTAGAAAAAGTAAAGGAAAATCTTCAAATGACTTTTGTCGGAGTCCCTGGATCTGGAAAAACAGCAACAGCTCGTCATATCGCCCTAAAATTACAACAGGAAGGATATGAGATTGTACCAATCAAAGACATCAGAAAGAAAGAGGACTACTGTGATCCCAATAATCCACAGGTTTTTGTTATTGATGATGTGGTAGGTCTGTTTGGCCTTCAAAACAATAAACTAAATCTTCTAACTGATTGCAAAAGTAAAGGAAAATCCTCATGTAACGTTTGTTGGAGTCCCCGGATCTGGAAAAACAGCAACAGCTAGTCACGTCGCCCTGATGTTACAACAGGAAGGATATGAGATTGTACCCATCAAAGAGATAGGAAAGATAGAAGACTTCTGTGATTCTAACAATCAACAGGTTTTTGTTATTGATGATGTGGTAGGTCTGGTTGGCCTTCAAGAAACAAAATTAAACCTTTTGTCCGATTACCAGAAAAGAATCACCGAGCCTACTATGCCGAAATCTAAAACTCTCATGACATGTGTACAGAAAGACAAATGAGTCGAGTTCATTTTTTACTCATGAAACCAACCTTGTTCTGCTACACAGTGAAGCAACATAACATTCACTGAGAACATCAATATACTTACATGAAAAATATACAACATAGAAGAAAACTTGTTGTCTTGTGGAATTTAACATCTGCATAAGCATTTTCCCTGTCTTTGTAAGCTGTCTTCGAAAGAGATAAAATTTCAGTTGTATAGTTCTGTATTTTTTAAAAAGGAGACTTGAAGAATTAAAAAATCAAAACAAAATTCATTATTCTTCTTTGTTTTTTTTTTTTTGCATGATAAACGGAAACAAATTATCGAAGAAAACTCTAGTAGAAACGGAACACGGGGAAGTTAATAATAAATTCCATGATATGAAATATTTGGTTCTACAAAAATGCAAAGTCAGCAGAAAAACGGGTGATATTTAATTCATTGAAGTATTGTGAGAAATGGAGGGGACTTACTCGAAACTCTTTGGAACTCGGTATAGCTTTGTTCAAGATTCTATACATGAAATTGTTGCATATTCATTTGGTTACCAGTTTTCAGAGCTCATTTTATTCTTAAAAACTACTAGTTATATAACAATTTCTGTAAAGCTTCATAAATACCTAATAAAAGAGCCAAAGAATATACCTCAACAAATGAATGAAAATGTTGCATTAAATGATAAATGTGAGGAAGTGGAAAACAATGTTGCACATAATGGTGAAAGTATACTAGAGGAAGAGAGTGTTGCACTTAGAGGTGACAGTAGAGAATAATTTGATCTTTGTATAAGGTTAAAAGAGGAGCAGTATATTATGTTTGCAGAACGTCTGTACAGAGACATAAAGAGTATGGAACTGTATGGTGTTTTTATGAATAATGTTTTAAAACAAAATCAAACGAGTCAGGCTTTTATTGAGATATTAATCTCAAAGTCTTGCACAAAGTCGAAATCTTTATTTCTGACAGAACAAAAAGACGTTTTAAATGAATCAATGGTAAATTGTATTTTCTGACAAGATCATTGTATCGAACATAGAACTTACGATATGAGGACTTCAAACGAGACTACTTATCATTTTTATTAATTGTTATTATTCCTTTAGAAAAAAACTGACCCAGTTTAAGAAATTATTTATAGGTAGAAAATGCTGGTGCGTATCGAATCAATTGACTGATATAAACCCCATATGCAGTTGATAAGGGTATGTTGCTGCAAAAGTATGAGAAGCTGATATTTAGAAAAAATAGTTATCAAATTTACCATATAGTCTTGTTGTTAAGTTTATGATTAATGCCTTTTTCAACTTTTTGTACAATTTTTATATTTAGAACAAATCCATCCGAAATAAGTTAACTTCTTTGGCTTTAAAAGGTGAAACATGTTTATGCCTTAATGGCATGATAAATTCATGCTTGTTAATTTCAAACATTATATGAATATGATCGCGATATAAATTCGCTGAATCCTTATTGAATGTGGGGTTAATCTGTGCATATTTTCTTACAATAAAATCCTTTTCATTTAAAGAATTATTATATTTTAACAAAAGTAATTTAAAATCTTTAACTATCCACCCCAACTATGCTTCCGGTAATTATTATAGATAGTAAACGTAAATAAAGACGTATTTTGTTATGCCGCACTGTTCTAGATTCATCAAAGCTAAAGCTGTAACTGTCGATTGTAGACATAGTATAAGTGTGATGTCCACATGAAGACAGAATCCCCATTGGATACCTTTTTAACAGACGACAGTGAGTAAACTTTTAAATAAAGCATGTTTATGTAATATCTAGACGTTTTTCAGCATCTAGTTGTTAATCAGTATCCTAGGACCTTGCTATGAAATAGGGTTGTAATGAACAGTTTTCATATATATTGCCCAAATTAGCTTTCTACGATATAAGAATTCATGTAAACCATTCTTCACTTTAAATACGTTATTCAGTGAAACCTCACACATGTACATTGGATTCTTAATAAACTTTTTGTCTGTGGGAGAAGTAGGGGCAGGAAAGCACGTTTTGATGAATCATTACTATTCAAAGCACATATTTATGTTACGAGTGTAGATTTCATTATAGAGATTAAAAGCAGTACTCAGTGTAATATATAATTATTAAAGTAAGACACAAATAACCAATTCTCCCTTTTTTTCTTACTCAATATTTACAAAAAGTAAAGATTGCCCAATGATGACTTCTAAAGGGTCAATATTCGGTCAGTTAACCGTGTCAAAACAACTGAAATAGATGTACTTTATTACAGAACAGTAAAGTGTCTTATCGATCAAATGCTTACAAAAAGATAGTAAAGCAGGAAACAAAAAGTTAGGCAGTTGTTAGGCTGCATAAATTGGACGAGTTCTAATTTATACGGAAATATTTACATTGACATTACATAATAGATATTCTTTATCATACCAAAAATCAGTCTTGCAATCCTAATATCAATTTTTACCAATACACTATTTAATATATAAACTTGTATCAAATATAGTGTCAATTTAGGTTGATGATTTATCCCACAGAGAAAGCTATGAACAAATTGCTGATAGCCTGATTGCAATGAGCTTGTTTACATGATGCCGTTTTAGTGGAAATGAAGTGTTTTATGTGTGAGGTGAGAAGCATATCAAGAAGTTTTTAACTGTGGAAAATGTCTTTATTGTTTAGCAGAATCGTATATTACAGCTTTAAGATGAACAAATGATACCATTGCTTTAATTTTGTTTAGTCCGATTATTTCTATTACAGAAGAAGTATTGAAGTAATTCAATCTGATCAAAATTAAATGTTAGATCCTCTCACATACGCACTACACTAACATTTAACAACATCCCAAAGAGGGTCTAGCTGAGGTCAAACTCTATCAACCAATCAAATTGTTGCCTGCAAAATCATACATATTCTAGTTATTTGAGATAGTACACGTAAATAAGGACGTATTTTGTCACGCCCCACTGTTCTAGATTCGTCAAAGCTAAAGCTATAAATGTCCATTGCAGACTAATATAAGTGTGATGTCCACATGAAGACAGAATCCCCACTGGATACCTTTTGAAAAAGACGACGGTAAGTAAACTTTTAAATAAAGCATGTTAGATAAGATAATATTTATTTTAGATAGGATAAGCTAAGATAATATTTATTTAAAGTCGGGTACATCAACAAAGAGCATTAGCTCTGAAGAGCTATTTTCCGACTACATAATAATGCTACATGAAATACAACAATCATACATAATAAACGAGAATCAGTTTTTTTTTTTTGAAAATACATCACTGTTAAAATATCTTTATTTCTCCGTGGTGCTTTTAATGACATAGTATTCACCACATTAAAGCTAACATACCGAAAATAAATTACACCCTATTTACTAGCTTCTAAAAATAATATTTGCGACAAGCAAAACAATTACAACAATTTCCGTACCAACTATTCATATTAGATTTAAACTGGTTAAACGTAGTAATATTTCTAAAAGATTCTGGTAAAGAATTCCAAAGTTTTGCTGACTTATATCTAAAAGACTTCAACCCATATGTTGTTAATCTTGTTTTTGGTAAAACAGCAGTTTTCGTGAATATAAAAGAATAAGGTGTTTCTTTAATATGAATAAAATCGTGTAGGTAAGATGGGGTTTGCTTGTTTAAAATCTTAAAACATTCTATGGCCATTGTTCTTATACGCCTGAGTCTGAGGCATGGTAATTTTGATTTGTCCAGAAGATAACTATATGATTTTTTTGTAGTCATCATAAACAAACCGCAGTGCTCTTTCCTGTATTTTTCCCATTTTTTATTATTTCTCGTTCACCACAAAAATGCCATACTAATGGACAGTAGTTGAAGTTTGACATGATAAATGTATGATAAATGGTTAGTTTTCCTAATTTGGTCCGGTGTACCCCTATTCTTTTAAGTATATTTAAATGTTGTGAAGTTT
>PRKT01001483.1:15456-50633 GCA_003671525.1 Saccostrea glomerata
CCCCCCCCCCCCCCCCCCCCCCCTTGAAAATGACTACCATATCACGTAAGACACATGTACACACATTTACACTAGGCTGAAGTACAAAATCAATAAATTTACAATTTTGAAGGCGCAAATAGATGATAACCTTTTGCTTTCAAGGCGCACGATCTAATTAAAAATTTACATTGAATCCACAGATAGATCAGTGATACTTTAATGTTTATGTTTTGATATCAGCGCTGTTTTCTTCAAAATCAGAAATAAAACATTCCCAAAATACACTAGCTATGATGAATTTGTAAATTTAATGCCTTTGTCATTCAAGAATTGTTTAAATTCGTAAGGAAAATCTACAAGTTTGTACTTACGTGTAGATGCCGCTTTACAAGTACTGGCGAACGTGTAGAAAGCAAACGAACTCGACAATTGATGACGTAATACACAATATTTTAGGGGAATCACCTACTACAAGTACACGTACACGTACACGTTAGAAATCTCAACCTCTCTATTTTTTTCTCTTTAAATACGTTATTCAGTAATACCTCACACATGTACATTGAATTTATGGGAAATGTTTTGTCTGTGAAAGGAGTAGGGACAGGAATGCATGTTTTGATGAACCATTACTATTCAAAGCACATATTTATGTTACGAGTGTAAATTTCATTATAGAAATTAAAAGCAGTACTCAGTGTAATATATAATTATTAAAGTAAGACACAAATAACCAATTCTCCCTTTTACTTTGCTTCTTTCTCAATATTTGCAAAAAGTAAAAATTGCCCAATGATGACTTCTAAAGGGTCAATATTCGGTCAGTTAACCGTGTCAAAACAACTGAAATAGATGTACTTTATTACAGAACAGTAAAGTGTCTTATCAATCAAATGCTTACAAAAAGATAGTAAAGCAGGAAACAAAAAGTTAGGCAGTTGTTAGGGCTGCATAAATTGAGCGAGTTCTAATTTATACGGAAATATTTACATTGACATTACATAATAGACATCACGTATGTAGAGATGTAATAGCGTCATTTGAGTTTGAGAGAGTGTTGTCATCGGCATAGTTGTACAGACCACAGTCTGACCAAAAATGAAAAATATCATTGATAAAAATATTCAAAATAACAGGACCAAGTATTGAACCCTGTGGAACACTTTTGTACAATTCTAAAAAGAAATCGGTACAACCCTCCCTCAGTTTAAGACACTGTTTTCGATTGCTTAAATACCTTGAGAAAAGACAAGTAGCTGCATTTGCCATTTATTTTTTTTATATGATATCTAGTTGACGTTTTTGAGCATCTAGTTGTTAATCAGTTTCCTAGGACTTTGCTATAAAATAGAGCGATGTAATGAACAGTATTCATATACAAGGGTTGTCAGTAAAGTTCGTGGACAATACAAGAATTTAATAAAAGTTGCGTCATTGATATTTACTATTAGATATACATGTATCCTTAAACGTATTACATTTAGCGGTGTATTCTATTTAACGATTTTGGCGGAAAGCAGAGTCCGTTAATTCAAGTACATCGCTAAATGTATTGTATATTAACTTTTATAACAGCAAATTCAGACAGCGCTAAATCAAATCTACGCGAACTTGATGATAATTGAATTTCCGCCAAATATCGTACACGCAAAATATAATATATTTACAGAATTTAATCCTTTACTAAATGTTATTTGAAAAAATGTAAAATCTTATTCAATTTTAAATATTTAATTAAAAATATGGCTTCAAAATTAGACTTGGAATGGACACCAGGAGCACCGCAAAATTTTAATCAATAAAATATTGATCACTTTATAAATTTCATTTGTTTTTTTATAAATTCTGCTGAAATCTGGATGACTTTTACATTCTCAGGTTGACAGAAGTTATCACTTTCAACCTGCAAAATGTGAACATTTAAAGTTGTAAAATGACTGAGCAATTAAAGTTAGGACATGTGAATACGGATCGGAATTGTTCAAAAAGGGACGTTTTCGGAATAGGTTGAGCAGTGAGTAGTGATAAAATTCTGCATAGACATCGGATAAAAACCTACAGAGACCAATAGATTAAGTAAACAATTGGGAAAATGTAGTAAGAGAAGCCGAACATTTGTATCAAAGTGGCTTATAATACTTTAGGACGGAAGGAACAGTTTACAGGATGACATGTGTGAAAGAAAACCATTATTCCTATTGCAGTGCTGTTAAAAAAGGAATTTTGTAACGTGGCTTTACCGTATTGCAGTAAATATTTTTTTATGCAGACAGAAGTTGGATAATTGCAGGATATGAAACAGGCATTGTTAAATATCATTTTACTTATGAAACCTGGACATTTTGTGCACATATTTATGATTGTTTGAAGCGACATAAGAAATGCATTTAGTTACACGGTGACTTGTTAAGAGAAGTAACATGTACTCGTATTATGCCTTTGACGTCGGGTAACGTCAAGAATTTTGCATTTTAGTGCTCCGGGTATGAGTTTGTTTCTTTTTTAATCTGATAAAAATATAACTATTTGTGCTTTGTTTTTGTTGAAAGCTTGAATGTTAATAGAATAAAACATGAACTTAATGAAAATAATTGTTGCATATATTTTATCAATGTCTGTCACTAATTATCAATGTTGTCCACGAACTTTAAGAACAACCCTCGAATATTGCACAAAATAGCTTTCTAAGATGTTAGGATTAATGTAATATTTTTTTCTCTTGAAATGCGCTATTCAGTGATACCTCACACATGTACATTGAATTCATGGGAAACTTTTAGTCTGTGGGAGGAGTAGGGACAGGAATGCATGTTTTGATGAATCATTACTTTTTAACGCACATATTTATGTACGAGTGAAAATTTCATTATAGAAAATAAAAGCATTACTCAGTGTAATACATACTTATTAAAGTAAGACACAAATAACCAATTCTCTCTTTTCTTCTTACTCAATATTTACAAAAAAAGTTGCCCAATGATGACTTCTAAAGGATCAATATTCGGTCAGTTAACCGTGTCAAAACAATTGAAATAGATGTAGTTTATTACAGAACAGTAAATTGTCTTATCGACCAAATGCTTACAAAAAGATAGTAAAACAGGAAACAAAAAGTTAGGCAGTTGTTAGGGCTGCATAAATTGGGCGAGTTCTAATTTATACGGAAATATTTACATTGACATAACAAAATAGATATTCTTTATAATACCAAAAAACAGTCTTGCAATCCTAATATCAATGTTTACCAATGCACTAATTGATAGATAAACCAATATAAAAATACAGTGTCAATTTAGGTTTATGATTTATCCCACAGAGAAGGCTGTTACAAAATCGTTGATTGCCTGATCGCAATGAACTTGTTTGCATGATGTCATTTTTGTGGAATTTACGTTTTTCCTGTGTGGAGAGAAGCATATCAAGAATTTTTTCACCGTGGAAAATGCATTTTATTCTTTAACAGAATCGTATATTACAGCTTTAAGATGAACAAATGATACCATTGTTTTACCTTTGTATAGTCCGATTATTTCTATTACAGAGGAAGTATTGAAGTAATTCAATCTAATTTAAATTTGATTTTGGATCCGATCACATACTAACTACACTAACATCTAACACCATCCCAAAGAGGGTCTAGCTGAGGTCAAATTCTATTTACCAATCAAATTGTTGCCTGCAAAATCATACATATTCTAATTATTTGAGATAGTACACGTAAAGAAGGACGTATTTAATCACGCCCTACTGTTCTATATTCATCAAAGCTAAAGCTGTAACTGTCGATTGTAGACATAGTATAAGTGTGATGTCCACATGAAGACAGAATCCCCATTGGGTACCTTTTTAAAAGACGACGGTAAGTAAACTTTTAAATAAAGCATGTTAGATAAGATAAATTAATATATATTTACAGTCGGGTACATCAACAAAGAGCATTAGCTCTGAAGAGCTATTTTCCGACTACATAATAATGCTACATGAAATACAACAATCATACATAATAAACAAGAAAGTTTTTTTTTTTTTAAATTACATCACTATTAAAATATTTTTATTTCTCCGTTGTGCTTTCAATGACATAGTAATCACCACATTAAGACTAACATATCGAAGATAACTTACATCCTCTTTATAGTTTCTAGAAATAAAATTAGCGACAAGCACGGCAGTTACAATAATTTTCGTGCCAACTATTCATATTAGATTTGAACTGGTTAAAAGTAGTAATATTTCTAAAAGATTCTGGTAAAGAATTCCAAAGTTTTGCGGACTTATATCTAAAAGACTTCAACCCATATGTCTTTGATCTTGTTTTTGGTAAAACGTTACTTTTCGTGTATCTAAAAGAATGAGGTGTTTCTTTAATATGAATAAAATCGTGTAGGTAAGATGGGGTTTGCTTGTTTAAAATCTTAAAACATTCTATGGCTATTGTTCTAATACGCCTGAGTTTGAGACATGGTAATTTTGATTTGTCCAGAAGATAACTATATGAATTTTTGTAGTCATCATAAACAAACCGCAGTGCTCTTTCCTGTATTTTTTCCCCCAATTTTTCTTGTTTCTCTTTCACCACAAAAATGCCAAACCAAGGGACAGTAGTTGAAGTTTGACATGATAAATGTATGATAAATGGTTAGTTTCCCTAATTTGGTCAGGTGTACCCGTATTCCTTTAAGTACATTTAATTGTTGTGAATTTTTTTTTTTTTTTTTTTTTTTTTTTTTTTTTTAACAAATGTTTGAAATATGAGAGATAAACTTTCGCTCAAAATCTATAGTAGCACCAAGTAATTTTACTTCGTTCTCCGGATGAATCATATAACCATTAATTTCCAAACAATTGTTTTCTTGTTTAGTTTTCTTTCCAAGATATATAGATTGAAACTTATCGGGATTTGCTTGTATTTGAATATCTTCAAACCATTTAACTAAGGTGGAACAATTTGATTCTAAAGTATCTTTTAGTGATGTAATAACGTCACTTGAGTTTGAGAGAGTGTTGTCTTCAACATAGTTGTACAGACCACAATCCGACACAAAATAAAAAATATCATTGATAAAAATATTTAAAATTACAGGACCAAGTATTAAACCCTGTGGAACCCTTTTGTACAATCCTAAAACAAATTGCTACAACCTTCCCCAAGTTTTACATACTGTTTTCGATTGCTTAAATAGCTTGAGATAAGACTAGTAGCTGCATTTGCCAATAATTTTTTTATATGATATCTAGTTGACGTTTTTGAGCATCTAGTTGTTAATCAATTTCGTTGGACTTAAGTATGAAATAGAGCGATGTAATGAACAGTATTTTTATATATTGCACAAATTAGCTTTCTGAGATGTTAGGATTCATGTAATATTTTTTCTCTTGAAATACGTTATTCAGTGATTCCTTACACATGTACATTGAATTCATGGGAAACTTTTTGTCTGTGGGAGGAGTAGGGTCAAGAAGCATGTTTTGATGAATCATTACTTTTCAACGCACATATCAGTGTAATACATACGTATTAAAGTAAGACACAAATAACCAATTCTCTCTTTTCTTACTCAATATTTACAAAAATGAAAAATTGTCCAATGATGACTTCTTAAGGATCAATATTCGGTCAGTTATACGTGTCAAAACAAGTGAAATAGATGTAGTTTATTACAAAACAGTAAAATTTCGTATCGATCAAATCCTTACAAAAGATAGTAAAGCAGGAAACAAAAAGTTAGGCAGTTGTTAGGGCTGCATAAATTGGGCGAGTTCTAGCTAATTTATACGGAAATATTTACATTTTCGGTGTCTTTGTTCGAGTTGTTGTGAGGTGTGTTGTATTTGTATTGTTTCATCTTGTATATCATTAGTAACATTTAGTTTCTTGAACATTCCAGAGTGGTCAACATGTTCGGTCATTTGATTTAGAACATTCTTAAATTTTAAGTATGTCCAGATTGTTCCAGTAATATCATGTTTTAACAATTTCTAGAATATTCTAGATTTATAATACTGTATAAATACCCTGTCAATTCGATGCATAGATATACTTTTGTCGTATGAGCACCATTGAGATACAACTGGGATATATTTTCACTGGGACATTGTGTGTAGCAACGGACACTCTGATGTATGTATTTTTTAGATTCTTGCTAAGTTTGTACTTTATGTTTCATATACTTATAATATATTACTGTAAATAAATTATTGTTAAGTTTAAATTGTGTTATTGATCTTTGCTGGCTTTAGGGTTCTTCTGACCCATAACAGAGTTAAAATTACAAATTGTAAATGTACGAGATATAATTTACAAATTGTAAATGAACTTTATTTCCCCATCAATGTATTGGCGCGGTTCCGAGAAAACCCACGTGCAGGGTGGAACAAACAGGTAGACAGAAGCAGGGCTTAGAGCACATGCATTGGCGGAATCAAAGCATGTAAACATAAGGAACAAGAAAACATTGATGTAACCATCAATTGTCGCCCGGAAAATATATAAAGTAAACAATGAATTGAAACAATGAGTCTTGATCATCAAACTGCTTCGATATGTGTGAAAAGGAATGCGTCTAATTGATGGAGACGATAGTCACGAATATTTTGAAAACTTGTAGTCGTATAAAAATCAATCAAAAATGATACCATTTTAAACTTGATCAATTCCTCAAGTAAATGTTGGTAGCATAAAATATGAATTGAAGTTAGACACACGCATCACCTATATTTAAAAATGTATGATAATTTTTCTTATAAAACACAACCTGTGCAGAGTACGTTTTTATCCGAGAAGTAAAATTCGATGTTCTAAAAAAAGGGACCTGTCGTTTTTTTTCGATAGTAAAGGATAAGCAACTTTATATATTGAATATGAAAAACGTATATATTTTTACAGATTCACTATATGAAAGTAAATATATTATGTATCTCGTAATTTATAAACACAAAGAACATTCTGATTAACAATCTTGTCAATGTTTAGAAAACCTTTAATTCTAAATAACTACTCCCACCCCGATCCCCATACACCAATACTTAAACTTATATGTATAGAGCAGCCCGGTCCTCCGGGCTGCAATAATTGTCAGATTTTTCAATTTCATGACGATGATCAATCCATTGGCCTTCGACGTTTATGCAAATTATCACGCAACCCAATCGATCGATCACATCATGAGATCAAAAAAGACATTTATTCCTTAAATGTTTACTTTGACATTACAGAATAGAAGTCACATAATATATACCTATTCCTCATAATACCACGGAATCGTATATTACAGTTTTATCATGAATAAATAATTTCATTGTTTAAACTTTGTTAAGTCTGATAATTTTCATTACAGAAGAAGTTTGAAGTAATTCACTCTTATTAAAATTAGATGTCGGATCCGCTCACAGAGACTTGCTATTTTAACATCTAACACCATCCCAAAGAGGGTCTAGCTGAGGTCAAATTCTATCAACCAATCAAATCGTTGCCTGCAAAATCATACATATTTGTTGAGCCCGAAAAGTCCAGAGTTATTCAGAATTTAACCTCTGTCGCGACCTTCTATAGGATGTTGTTAGAGTTTAGTGTAGCGAGTTTGCGGAAGCATCAAACATCTAATTAAAGCCATATATGGCTTATGTACAATGGAAATTATTGGACTTAAATTATAAGAACTTATTTGTATCATTACTTTATATAAAGATAGAACTTTTCCGTAAATTACAAATTCTAAATCAACTGCGTTATAAAGATATCACAATTTAATTTGGATTCTCGATTCTCGGAATTTTCTCCGACTCGGAAGAAAATACAAAAGATTTAAATAACACATTACAGAGAAGATAAAATCATATTAATAGATGAAACGATGTGTACTCTGTGTTCAGAATTGTATGAAAAGTTTTAATTTAAATGTATCAACTATGTTTCTTTACTTAATTTTGTATTTTTCAAAAATATATTTTTTGATCAGTTACGCCATATATGGCTTTAATTCTTCCGTGTTTTTATGTACAAGGTTTGAATGTTTAACTTCAAGGTGCTAATTAAATCGCCTTTTAACAAGGGAAGTCACAAAATATATCTTAATAATTTTTTTTCCTTCCAAACAGAGTCTGACACATCTGTTTCATATTTGGATATTTTAATTGAAAAAGACGTTAACGATAATCTAACAACCAAGCTATATGATAAACGTGATCATTTTAAGTTTTCTATCGTCAACTTTCCTTTAGTTATAAATCAATCTCAGTTGATCCGATACGCAAGAGCATGCTCTTTGTATGAACAATTTCTAAAACGAGGTAAATTATTGACAAGAAAGTTGATAAACAAGAATATCAGCAGTCTCGTTTGAAGTCATCATTTCGTAAGTTTTAGGGTCGAAACAATGACCTTGTTAGCAAATACCATTTATCATCAAATCAATTGCTGACGGATGAATTGTTAGTCCATTATTTATACATTGAACTGACGACGATTATTTCTGTAATTTCCCGGTCAAGACAGGGAACACATGGCGGGTGCGACCAGTCAGCTGGAAATGCTCACTCCTCCATGGCACCTGATCCCACCTCTGATGTTTCAGAGGTCCGTATTTGCTCTGCTCCTATTTTGTATTTTGATGTTGAATACAGTTCGTTATCTCCATATCCTTGTAGAAATAATTAATTTTTAAAACAAAATCATCACCACAACATTGTAAAGGCTTGCAAAAGGGGCGGAGCCTAATTTATACGGGTAAAGTTTACTGTGACGTCACACAAAAATATGACTTTTATGTAGTTAACTGTTTTAGCATAATAAACAACAATTTAACTTATCAATGCATAAAAAAAGAATTGATGGTTAAATCCCATGTAGCTGGTTATAAACAAAGCACTGATCGCGATGAACTTGTAAACATGACGTCATATTGGTAAAAATGAGTAATTTTATGTGCTGTGAGAGGCAGATTGAGGAATTTTTTAACAATGAAAAATGCGTTTTATTACTTAACGGAATATTATTTACAGGTTTTAAATACTTGATTAATACCAATGTATTTTCTTTATTAAGTGCGATTATTAATTAACTACCAAGAGAATGTATTTTATTAATTATGTCGAGTTTTTATACAGGTTACGTATATTTACATCGAGATGTCTCATAAAATCGTACTTTCGCAAGGGCATATACACTGCATAGATCTGAACCAGTTTTTGAATAAGATAAAGGATATTTTCCTTAACTTGAAAAGTGTTGCTGCTTTCTTTAAATCGAGGGCGTGATTTTATAAGTACACAAAATATATATATGTCCTTTTACTGCTGGCTGCGGGAGGGACATATATGTCCCTGGCGACGTCATAAAGTTTGAGACGTCTTTTCACTTTTTTAATTGAAATTTATATATTATAATGATTAAATTTAACTGCAGTTTTTGCTGAAATAAAAGCTTAAGAATTTCAAAATAACTACCAATTAATGAAAGTTGAAAGTTAAAAAAATTATTTTAAATAATTCGTGCATTTTTTATGCATTGATTTACAAGTTTAAATGCGCAAACAAAACACTGTAAAAATAAGTAGTTAAAGTCACTGAGAAAACTAGTAAATTTTACTTCCATATAATTACTACCTTAAAAGTAGTTTTACTAGGTACATGTATTGGGTATATTTACTAGTAAGATAAGATTAGTGAATCTAGAATTTATAAGCAACTTTCACTAGGCCGGTATCTAAGTATTAATTCGACCCTAGCTCCTCAACTCACTTTCTTAACTGAAAGCTTTCAAATCACGACAAAGGATTTACGATGTTCACTAGTTAATTTCACTAGGTTTTTCTTCTAGTGAATACCTTTTCGCAATTCAGTTCTAACATAAATACCGATAATACACGTTTCTGCAAACCAAAATTAAGGATAATAGTCAATTTTGTTGAGGGAAAACCATAATTGTCTATGATAAAAAATGTTATATCAAAATTTTTAAAAGTGTAATAAATGAAAATTGATGTACTACGAATTCCTTCTGTTCTTTTGAATGTAAAAGCACGCTTCAGTGTATAATTTAGAAATAATTAAAAAAAACTTTGCAATATTCAATTTTTATTCATTTACACATTTTTTCCAAGATTTAAAAAAAAGATTGCTTCTAAAAATTATCTTGATTTTTAGTCTATATAGGAAACTGACAACGGAAATGATATTGATCTGCCTTGAGGTCAATTCTGAAGTAGCTAGGAAATGCGAATCTCAGTTGCACTCTAGCAAACCATTTTTTCAATCGACCTTGGACCGTGTTAAACCCAATTTTTTTTTTTGAAGAATCCCAGTCAAATCTTCGAAAAATAAATAGATTATCTGTATCTGAACAACTTAAAAGCTTTATTATAGACTTTCTTGGAAGAGGAAACAAGTTGCTTTGCAGAGCTAAGCAGGTTTTATTTTCGCAACATGACCCCAGACTCAATTCAAGTACCGTTTCTCATTTGCAATGACTCAATGCGATACCCCTTGGCATGTTCAAACGCACAAGTCCGTTAGATTTTATTTAAAAATCTTATTCTACATTTCTATTTCGTCACAGGAGTTTGCATACCTATCAATTATACAGAAATTTTCATTAAATAAAAAAAGTGTTATTATATAGGTATTACGTGTCTTTTTATCTACCGAAAATTTCGGCAAAATTGATAGGTAAGCGAACTCCTGTGATTTCGTCTAGCTAAAAAAACTTAAATATCGGAGTTAGCAATGTACTCTATATGCGTTCGTTTTAGAAGATCCTGAAAAGGATACAATGTTGCCCCCTCTTTTTTCTGCCTCTGTAAATTTTTCTGTCTATGTGGCTGAAGGTTGCCCCCCCCCTTCCTCATTCCTTGCTGTCGTAAGGTCAATGTAAATTTCAAGACATTGACATTTTTTTTTGCTAACTTTTCAGACTTAAAAACCGTCATTTTACCGTAATTGTAAACTTCTGAAGTCATTGCTATATCATTAAATCAACCACACAAAGTTTTTATGTATTGTCAATATCTATGCTTTAAAAATTTACGTAACCCCTCCCCCATCCTTAACAGCATATTCTACAATAAAAATTAATCTCGATCCAATTTATATAACGGTAGTCAATGTTTCATTGTAAAAATAATTGAATATAGACCTGAAACCTATGTAAAATACATGAATTTTGTAATCCATGTGCCCCTCATCCCCCGTTGTCAGTAAAGCGATTAATCTTAATGATATAGCTAATGTCTATATGCAAACTTATAACAAACTTATAAGCACGGGGCTTTGTACCAGCATGAGTCAGGTATTTTTTTTTTCTATTTTTGCAAAACTAAAAACAAGACCGGAAAGAATAATTTTCCGTAAATATCGACATTAAAAAAGCAACTTGTCGGTAAATCTTCTCCAAAATTCTTGGATTAATTATCGGCAATCAGGTGTTGAATCATTTAAAGTCAACATTTAATGTCTACTAGAATAAATGAAATATTTAAACAACTTTAAAAGAATTTATAGAATTATTTTGGGTACATTTTAATTTGAATTCATTGGTCAAAATTGTTATGTTAGGAAATTTTTCTATTAAAAATAAAAACTTTTTTGGGGGGGGGGGGGAGGCGGGATAATTTAATTTCGGTTTTTATTAAATTTTTGTAAAAAGCGATAAATCTGCACCGAGAGACAGAATCAAATATTTTGAATTTCTTTTTTTTCAGACTGCAAAAAGTTAGAAATTGCAATGCATGCAGATGGAGAATACATGTAAAATCAAGAACATGAAATACTATTATTGGTCTACACTATTTTCATTTTCATTTAATTATACTTACAATTACTTTTAAAAAGTTTAGAAATAATAAGAATCATTGTATATATCAAACTTTTTTAATTAGCGTCTCATTTTGATGTATATTCATTTCTCGCAATAGTTTATCAGTTTTATCTGATTGGGATAACATAAAACAATTAATTGAAAAAAAAATCTTGATATAATAATTAGAATTTATGCAAATTGTATAGATAAAAAAACATCTTCATAGATTTGTTGATATATCGCATATAAATTCATTCCCCTATACACATTCCTGTAAAAGACGCGCACTTAGCGTTTACCCGAAAAGCCCGCAAAATAATGTCAAAGAAATTGGGACGTCGTTTTAATCTCGCAGTGACGTTATAATTTCTGTACACTGACGTCGCAGCCAGAGGGTTAAATCGAGGGCGTGATTTTATAACTACACAAAATATTTGGTAAAAGTCAAATATATTTCGACATGGGCCTATTTACTTTAAAATTTAACTATTAAAACGAAAATTCTATTCAAAGCAGCAGCACTTAAGGGGAACTACAATGTAAGCAGAAACAATTAATAGCTTGTATTTTTTATTTCAACTAGGGTATGCCCTTGCGATATTGAAATTTGTTAATGACCTACATTCACTACACGAACTATGCATTCATCATGTGACTATCCATCGAAGGGACTAAACTTCATACAGTACAGAGTGGGTTATACTATGCTATTTCCATAAGTATTAAAGTTCTTTGATAATAAAACAACTTAATTAAAATAAATTCAATTTTAAAAAATTCCCCTTTTTTCTACGTCTATTTTCCGTTGATTTCTCACAGTAGGCCTTAACAGTGTTGCGAAGTTCGGGGGTGTTATCAAAGTGCATAGAATCTTGGGTTGACCGGGGCATATCATGTATACTTTATTGGAGATCATTAAGTTTGAAATTTTGTGAAAAAAAATTAATGTACGTATTGCTAAACTTTAATGTTTTAATAAAATCATCTGTGGATCAGTTTTTATCAAAAATCTTAAGTTGATAGCCTTGTTACAACGCGAAATATAATAATAACGCAAATTTATCAAACCGGGATTATTACCTACACAAAATATAATAACCAAACATGTAATCAATCTATTTTTGTTGTTTCATTTTGCGCCGATATTTTTATTCCAAAAACTGACCATAGCTAAATGCATTGTAAGACCATTAAGGCTTTTGAGGTGTATGTTCGGCATTTGCACATCCGTTATTAACTAAAAAGTGTATGAGGGTGTGTTTGAGATTTCTAGCGAGGTGGGACAGGGTCGTGTGTTTACTTTGAATGATGATCATCGTATTACTATGGACAATCTGAAACAATCCATTCTCTTGTTGGAGTGAAAGAGAGAAAGAGAGAGAGACAGTATAGAATCATTAATGTCAATAAGTCCCCTCCCTGCTATATACAGTGAAATCACAAATTTATGTTTGGGATTGATGTTTGCTGTTTTGAGGTATGAATAGACCCACAAATTCATGTCCACCACAAAATGTTACATTCATAACTATAAAGCAATTCTCCATGCATTCAAATCCCCCACGAGTTTTTCCTCAAACCACAAAAATTTTAGCTGAAATGACATTTTGCATAATTACACTTTACGTCGAATCAAAGTAAAATGCAATAATCCCAGTCTATTACATTTTGCGTTGTTTTCAAATTTCGCTTTATAACATTGCTTTTTGGAGGGGGGAGATGAGGTGATAGCATGCATACTTATTAGGGGATAGTTAACTTTAAGGGGAGACAGGGCATATATCATATGAATCAAAAGACAGATTATGTCATAGTCAATGCTGATGTTTATGTAAAACGCTGTTAAAATCGGCAATTCTTATGTAATGGTATTCTAAAATGATTTTGTTAAGATATTATTTACAAGAGGCCCACGGGCCTTATAGGTCACCTGAGTATTGTGTAACAACTTTCAAACAATTAAATTTGGTTCGTGTTTTAAACCAGAGGCCATGAAATTCACAATTTACAATTTTGAAAGAGGCACCATTGCTCATCATAATTATTAACTTAGCATACTTACTCTATATACTTAATACCCAGAGGTAGATCAGAGTAACAAAGAGAAAATGCACTTCCACTTTATACCCAGTTGTGCTCCTCACCCATACGAAACCACTGACCCATGGGCCAAATATTTCAAAATTTTGCAAATTTTATCATTAAATGGTTGATTTAATACCAAAGAGCAAATTTCAAAGCATTAATTTATTTTCAGACGTAACCCCTCCCCCTCCCCCTCTGACCCTGGGGGCGTAAAAAACACTTTGCTAGATGCACCTTGCTTCATCATAAATATATATACACTTGGATCACTGGCATCAAACCCAAAAGCAAAGGAAAATATTTTCAAAGAATTAATGATTTTTTTTTACTATATAATCAATAGAGCCCCGCCCTAGCACCAGAACCCCTAACCCTGGGGCCATAAAATTCACAATTTTGGAAGAGGCACTCTTGCTCGTCATAGAGAAGAATAATGAATTTCACTTTAAACCTCTGTAATCAATAGAGCCCTGCCCTAACTTAAGAACCCCTGACCCTGGGG
Organism: Saccostrea glomerata; assembly: GCA_003671525.1. NCBI lineage: Eukaryota > Metazoa > Mollusca > Bivalvia > Ostreida > Ostreidae > Saccostrea > Saccostrea glomerata. The sequence goes on from PRKT01001483.1 coordinate 29,820, forward strand.
CCATAAAATTCAATTTTGTAAGAGGCACTCTTGCTCATCATAACTATTAAGTACTTAGTTAGTTTATTTAATACACAGAAGCAGAGAAGATTTTCAAAGAATTAATGCATTTTCACTATATAATCAATAGAGCCCCGTCCTAACACCAGAACCCCTGGTCCTGGGGTCATAAAATTCACAAATCTGGAAGAGGCACTCTTGCTCATCCTAACTATGTGCATAGTTAGTTTATTTGATAGCCAGAAGCAAAGAAAAAGATTTTCAAAGAATGAATATATATTGATGCATTTTCACAATATGAGCCCCGCCCTAGCACCAAAACCCCTGACCCTGGGGCCATAAAATTCACAATTTTGTAGGAGGCACTCTTGCTAATCATAACTATGTACTTAGTTTATTTAATACACAGAAGCAGAGAAGATTTTCAAATAATTAATGCATTTTCACTATATAATCAATAGAGCCCCGCCCTACAGTCCTTGAAACGTTCTACTTTCCCATCAGAACGGTGAACGAAACTGAACGAACGGTGAACGAACGCAGAGCGAATGGTGAGTGAAGGAAGTGCGAACGCTGAACGCAATTTGGTGAACGATGTGTGAACGGTGAACGCAGAACGCGAACGGAGCGCGAACGGGAGCGCAAATTGAACAGTGAACGAACGAACGCAAGATTAACGATTTATTCGGAATGCCTCCGATCTTTTCCTTACATTGAAATTATTCTATAATTCTAATTTCAGGTGCTTTTATATAAATAGACAGTAGATAAATAAATAAATAAATAAATAGATAAAAAAAAAAAAACATTTTTTTTCTGTACATATATGCACCTTTGATTAAGATCGATGGTTTTATAACACGATTTTAATTCCCGTAAAACATGTGTATTTGTTACCGAACGCGTGTAGTTTAAATATGAAATTAATCTAATATATATACATTGTATGTAGTAAATATGCATATCTTTTCAATAATAAAATAATGTGGACTTTAGAAGATTAAACTACTACTAATAGAATGAATTATATACATTGTACGCTGTTGAATCGACCATACATGTATTTCCGTGGCAAGGCAACTCTGAGTAAAATAACGGACTTTTTTTTAATTCACAATTGTCTGCCGACGTATTGCATAAAACCTCTCGTTTTTTTTAAAATTCTAATGCAAAATATTCTTAGTTATGAATGTGTCTTTTATATTCTTTTATGCTGATTATTTTAGTTAACTTCTACATGTACAAAATGTATACACTCTGTATGTAGACATTTCCCGGCCGTGATTATACTTGGCAAGATGATGGAAATTAAGAGACATTCAAATTATTTGTAATAGATTAAATTTTCAAAACGAAATAAGTAATGTGCTGTCATAGTTTTTATTGTACTGAGAAATGTACGAGAGAGAGAGAGAGAGAGACCCTCAATTCTCAGATATGATTGCGCCCATGGGAAAAGGGTCCTTATGGTAATTTTTACACATTTTGAGTTCTTCATGAATTTTGATAGAACAAGGTTAAGAATTGTTTTGTAAGTATACAGGATGAGTTCAAAAGTCATTTTATTTTACATTTTAAATTTCAATTTCATTTTAAATAAAGCAACAATTTTGTTGTTTGATTGTATGAAACTGATACATCTTTCCAAATGTGAAAATAAAAAAAATGTCCCTGATAATGACAATAAACCAGAATCTACCCAGTAATGTAGAATAATTTTTTTTATTTTTCTGTATATAAATATGATGAAGAAAACATTTGAAATGCAATTATTTATGAAAATACAATTATTTGAACGACAATAATTTGATACACTGTAGATAGATTGCAAATTTAGCAATATTCCATAGAATTTTTGTAAAAACATTTGGAAGGAACTATGTCTTGCATTGGTAATAAAATCTTTATTTTAATTGAAACAATACACCCTTTTTTCAATCCAAACATTGAACGGTTTTTTATCATTTACTCATAAAATATGATGCTTAAATAATTTGAAACTCAAATGAAATAAGGCAGGGTCAGTTCCAGGAATTCCGGTGGTAATTATTTCGGGATGATGTCAGTTGGATGGGGGTAGGCGTTAAATAGGTAAATGACATACTTATACATGTACGAGTATAGTTAATACGAGCTTAACCCCCCCCCCCCCCCCCCCCACACACACACACAACTAAATACCCAACCCAGTTAGACTATAATATTGAAATTATTTTTTAATTTTATTATTTGAATATTAATTTTAAACCCACAATGTCGTTTTCATAAGCAATCAGCGATCAATTATTGGGCAACACATGCCCGGAACTACAGAAACTTGACTGACCACTATAACGAGTGAAATGGCACCGAAGCGTAACCTTTATAATGTAATAATATAATTCCGGGCATTTTGGTTATGATAAAAAACAATTTCAATCCGAATTTCGTTAAATTGTGAAATTGATTTGTCGATCCTTTCATTTATTTTAATCAAATACTAGTAAATAAATCGCTCGTGATAAGAAATTATTTTATGTGTTGTTATAATAAATCGCGCTGTTTAATTTATAGAAAAGATTAATTCAATTGGAAATCAGACTTATATGTTAATGTCACAGACACTTGTTTCGGAAATTAATTTTTAAACTATAGTATAATATATACTATGGGTTAAAAATTAATTTCCGAAACAAGTGCCTGTGGTTCGTGTCCAGTTATGCGTCTGTTACATATACGTTATATCTTCTGATTGGCCGAATTCTGAAATGACAAATTTTTGCAAAGTGGTACATATAGCTAGGTCTGTTGTTTAGTTATGGTGTCATTTTTTTTATTTCAACACTCAACACTTACCCCCCCCCCTCCCCCTTTGTACTTTCTTTTGTGTACGAAATTCTAATATGGAAACTGTGTCGAGGTTTAATAAAAAAAAATACATACCTATGTTGAAAGTATTCCAAATGATTTGCTTTTATGAATTTCAATCTGGTACCAAAAAATGACATAAATATGCTAAGCATTGGGTGTGTATCATTATCGCTACATTTTCAAAATTGTCAATACCGCTACACACAACACTACTAGTACAAAAAAACGTTATATTACTGCTACATTTACAAGTAGACAAAAATTCTATATTATATCTTTCGTTAGCCAGCGGCTTTTGGATGAATTACAACATGTATAACGGGTCCAATCTGAGAGGGGGGGGGGTAGGACTTTAAGCAGTGTTTTTTCCCCTTTTTTTTAATATCAAACCTATTTTACTGAATAAAACATTTCAAAAAAGTTTCAACCATTTTTTTTATGGATAAAAAAAAAGTCTTCACAGAATTGGTACATGTATGGCAAAACTGTTTTGAAGGCCTTTCGCTTGAGGTAAGCTGTCTGGAAATCTTGCCAATTTTCAATTCCACTTTCTGACTTTTGTTGTAATTCTCCTTCCGGTCTGAAAAGAACTCATATAATGTGTCATTACTGGCAGATTCTAATATGTAACTGTATTGATCTGTAATTGCCCATAGAGTTATTGATAAAATGTAGCGGCGGTAATGATCACCCGAAATTTCGAAGAGAGTTTTACATCCGTACGAGTTAGGTTTTGGTATTTCAGATGCATCAACCCCCCATATCTGCTGCCAAAATAAGAATCTTACAAGCATAATGTTCATGTTTTGTGCAGTGTATTTGTTTTATTTTATAGCATGTAAAAATAAAACCCGAAATAATTAATTCATAAAGAATTATTTTTTTCCAAAAAAATAAAAAAAAGAACAACAAACAAACAAACAAAAAAAATTCAAATTGGATATAAATTGATTTCAATGTAATCTTTCTCTCTCTCTCTCTCTCTCTCTCTCTCTCTCTCTCTCTCTCTCTCTCTCTCTCTCTCTCTCTCTCTCTCTCTCTCTCTCTCTCTCTCTCTCTCTCTCTCTCTCATAAGTTTTAAAACCTGGCTATCTACTAATAAAGAGAAAAATATTTTAAATGTTCTGAAATTACTGAATGGTGAGTGCAATGTGAACTATTAAAATCTTGCTATTTTCTTTTTTTTATTTATTTAATTAGATAGTTTTATTATTTTTTTGTTGTTGTTGTCATATTAAATATATTATTAAAGATAAACATGAAGATTAGTTCAATTTTTAGAGGATTGTACACGAATTTTTATTTAATAATGAAGAGGATTAAAACGTGCTTAAGCTGCTGTTAAGTAATATATTTTTCATATTAAATCCGTAGCAAAGCCATGCGAGACGATTGTTAAGAAATTAAACTTGATCGAATGAGGAAAAAATACGCACACTTGCATCGAAATTCCCTCTCTGGTACCTCTCTTGTACCTCGAGTTATCTCTCTTATTTTTAGTCATAGAAAAGCTATCGAATATTCTTCTTGTGTATATTCTTCTCGAATTGTGAAGCTTTCAGAAGAATTATACTTTAAAGTTTAGTTTCTTTCTTGAGAAGAAGTTAACAGAGCTTCATTTTTATACCAAATATATGTACATCGCATAAAAACAAAATGCCTGCACCGGTGATTCAATGTTTACATGTTGAGATAGTGGAGCGGATCAAAATCCTTTTGCGATATTATATTTATTTCCGTGTCTAGTACAATACATGTACGTAATCTCAAACTGGTCCACATATATCAAAATCGAATTCATTCGTCCATGTATTCCACAAGCCAGTTAATCCATTGTCTGAAGTGTTTGACAAAAGATTAATGAATATATTAACTGTACTAGTAAACGAACCGATCTGGAATAAAATTCTGTCATTTTTTTTTTATTAAAACTATTGGACAAAAGGATTTGGACACAGTTTAAATATGTGAATGAAATACTTTTATTATTATCAACATTCAGAGCTACGATAAAAGTTAGTGTCAAAAACGTAAACACGTGGTAAAAAAAAAATCTGCGTTGACACTCGCCGTCGATCTGCAACGTCACGTCTTTATGACGTTATTTCTCTGTTTTAGTGAAAATGTCATAAGGACCCTTTTCTCATGGGCGCAATCATATCTGTTTAATAAAAATTCTTATTATTTTTCCTAAATATTCCAAGCAGTAAAAGTAATCAATTTGTTTTAGATTAACAAATCCATTTGAAAGTAATCATTGGCTTTTATTTTCCGACATCAAGTTCACACGGTTTACAGGAAGTCCACGTGCTTGTCCCGTCGATCAATATCATTCGACACAGTGGAGGTGTGGAAATCGCGTTTCGGCATGGAGGCAGTCACTTAGTATTTCTAAGAAGTTTTAATATTTTTCCCTATCATCTCTAGATCTGATTTTTGCATTCCTGCAGAAAAACAAAATTAATAATGGGAATATCACTTGGAAAGATTAAGTTTTAGATTGAGTTTGAAACATATTCCCTGCCAATTTAAAATACTACTGTCGGCACAAGTGTATTCTAAAATAATTGTTTAATGACTGTTCGATGTTGGTTTTAAGACTGTTTTTCTTGTGGTACAATACACATAAATTACGTATTAGTTAAATACTGAAAATACTAAGAATTTTATTTCGGGAGAAAAGGCGTCGGGGGGAGGGGGTGGGGGGGTGGGGGGTCTTAATTATACTGATTGGCAAACGTATATTTAGGTACAGTGGAGGAAGGAATTTTCCTTCTCTTTATAATAGACTATTTTAAACAGTTGGTCTTTTCTAAAATTTAAAATCACGCTGACAATTTAATTACCTCTAAAGATATTGTGACGATGATAAAATGTCCTTCAAAATATTTCTCGTCACTACATGTTTTCGTTTTCACTTTTTATTCAAAGAATTTCAAAGGTTACATTTAATCGCTAAACTATCAAGACTAAGACTCCATCTGATACCTAACTCACATCTCATCTCTTTCTCCTAAACTCCGCCCACATTTATAAAGATATCCAATGAAACTCAAATGTAACATCAAAGGAAAGAATGGTTGACATAAATTTCTACAGAATTCTCTGGACAGGAAATGCTCAAGCTTTTATCTCTACTCTAAACATATAACTCACAATACTGTCATTGATACTGTGGGACGGAGGGGGAAGAGATGTCAAATTTGATAAATACAACACAGATGCTGAAACATCAAAGTAAAAGTAAAATACACAAAATCACTCCTTGACATTACCCTCAGCTCAATTAAAAATGTTTCCACTACATTTTCTGTATTGAATTAATTGCTACAATGATGAAAAAAAATGTAAAAAACAAGAACAACATTGTTCCATACACAATGAAACCGAAGGGTATCAAAATTCAGTAACATTGAAATTAATTCACATAAACAAATCATAATAACGACCAGCATTAAAGATCTGTGTAAGTAAAATTAATTATAAAACAATGTAATTCTTCCATTATTTTACTACTGCACAGGTGATACATGTACACATAATCATGAATTAACAAATGGGAAAATAATAATATGTAGTCCACTTCGAAATTGTTTTTTTTTTTGATTGTAAAACTGGGAATTAACATGTATTTCTTAGAAACGTGAATCATGACCCGTGGTTTTACAATGAACTGACAAATCTACTGGGTACATCATAAACATAAGGATATAGTAAAAGTAAAATACACAAAAATATGAAATGAAAACAAACATTATTTATTCCACAATTATGTGCAAACTTATAAAACTGATTTCACGTGTTTACTTGAGAACAAGAAAATATGAAAGTCCTTCGTGGTTTTAAATATGCACTGTGAAAAATAAAATGTAAGTCCTCTCAAGTAAAATGAGAAAAACAAGTATATTTGAAAAAATACAGAGACTACAAACTAAGAATACACTATGCTACCATGCTGAATTAACGCCGTTTTTTAAACAAAGGAATGTTCGTTTTCCTGACAAATGTTTGACAATCTGGCGTTAAGTCCTCAAAATCTACCCATGAATTGTATTTGCTATCAAATGATAGCCACTTCACTCTATACTGTTCATTTCCATTCACTTTTCTTTTCTTGATAATTTTCTCAATTTCATAAACCTGATCATCTTTTCCATTTTCAGTCACAATGTCAGTTTGATCATTTTGATCTGGGATTTCATCATCCCCTAGAATAGCAGGTTCAATGGCATCAATATTGTCAGGAGGGGCTTCATTAAGCTCATCAAACCGCAAGGCCCCCCTCTTTAACCTGTTAATATGGACTCTATTCTTTATTGCCTTACCATCGGAAAGTCTGCGCAATTTTACATGTATCTGAGAAATTTTCTCTGATACAAGGTAGGGACCCACCCATGGTCTTAGGAATTTGGCACAATTCCCTGGGGTCACAACAGGTTTGTACAAATACACAGTATCCCCTACACTGAAATGTGGGTGATTAGCTTTTTCATAAGATGTTTTGATCATTTGCTTTTTTCTTTCGTTAAGTTTTTCTTTGGCAAATTCTTTTGCCTTTTTGAGTCTCTCTAATAACGGACCAATGTATTCCATTGCGGACGATTGTACGTCTGTCGGCATATCAAGATCTAAATCCAGGAAGGATTTAGGGTGTCTTCCATGTGCTAGGAAGAAGGGGGTCAGCTCAGTAGAGTCTAAGCATGGCGATGTGTTGTACACATGCTGCACAAGGGGTATTAATTTATCCCATTCATTGTGTTTCTCGTCACCCAAGTATGTCGACAAAGTCTTCAAAATAACAGACATCATTCTTTCTGATTGTCCGTTACATTGAGGATGAAGAGAAGTTGTCTGTGTCTTTTGTACACCAAGAATTTTGCAAGTTTCTTTCACAATATTTGATAAATATTGTGTGCCCCGATCTGAATGTAGAAATCTTGGTACCCCATGTCTGCATATAATTCTATTGACAAACTCACGAGCCACAGTAGTCGCTTTGATATCCGAAATTGGTATCAATTCTATAAACTTTGTGAAATTGTCAATAAACACCAAGACATATTTGTTCTGACTGCCCTTGCAGACAGACAGAGGTCCCAAGATATCTGTACTAATTCGCTCAAAAGGCTCACTAATTGGCATATGTGTTAAGTGCGCTCGCACTTGAGTCTGAGGTCGCTTTCGCTGAGAGCACATTTCGCATGAATTGACCCAATTTTCAATATCTCTGTACATGCCCTCCCAGAAATATTTGACCTTGGTTTTTGCAATTGTCCGCGCAATTCCCATGTGTCCCCCAGACAGATGTGAATCATGTGTTTCCTTCAAAATAAGAGGAACAAGGGGGCGTGGAATTACCAACTGGACAGGGAGGTCAGCTAAGGCCTCGACCTTTTTCTGTGTATAAACGTGGTAAAGCACGTCTTTATACACAAAGTACTGATTTTGCTTAGGAAGAATTTCCCGTTCTTTACCTTTAGGTAATTTACCATGACAAATGTATTGATAGATTGGTTGAATCTTTGGGTCAGATTTCTGATGTTTAGAAATCTCTCGTAATGAGATTGTAGTAGTCAAAGTTTGGTTGAGTTTTTCGCAGTTATTTGCTTGTTTACCTTTCTTGTCATTGTCCTTGAGGACAGACACCTTGACCGCTTGTGTAGATTCTGTACTTTTGTCGACACCATTTTCGTCCACATTGTAAGCTCTTCTGCTAAGAGCATCTGCATTACTATGCAGTTTACCTGGCCTATACGTAATTTCCATGTTATAGGATTGTAACAAGGCAATCCATCTGGCCAGTCTACCACGGGGTTGTTTGAGGCTAAAAAGCCATTTTAAAGCGGAATGATCGACAATTGCTTCAAATTTTGAATGGCGTAAGTAGCAATCGAAATGCTTCACTCCGAATACTAACGCTAAGCATTCGCGCTCTGTAATTCCATAATTGCGCTCAGCTTGAGACAAAGTGCGTCCAGCGTACGCAATGACCTTTTCAACCGTGCCTTGCACCTGTGATAAGACAGCGCCCACAGAATCCGCGCTGCAATCAGTATATAAGAGAAAAGGTTGATCAAGGTCAGGGAAGCCTAATATTGGAGGCTCTATGAGTTTTCGTTTCAATGACTGAAACGCAGCCATTGCCTTTTCATTCATGTGAAAACTAACATCTTTCTTTGTTAGTTCATATAGCGGTGAAGCAGTTTTACTGTAATTAGGAATAAATTTCCTATAATAACCCGAGAGACCTAAAAAGGCTCTCAATTGCTTGAGGTTGCAAGGAGTCGGGAAATCCTGTACCGCCTTGACCTTGTCTGGGTCTGGACTGATACCAGACTTACTAACAATATGACCCAGATATCGTAATTCATTGTGTGCAAAATTGCACTTCTCTGCCTTAAGTCGTAGGTCAGCTGCAGCTAACCTTTCAAATACTTCTTCAAGATGCACTAAGTGCTCATCAAATGTTTTTGAAAACACGATAATGTCATCTAGGTTTACGAGACATGATTTCCAAGACAAACCCCGTAATACAGCCTCCATAACCCTCTGAAAAGTACCCGGTGAATTGGTCAGACCCATGGGTACATGTAAGCGCTTGAATTGAAACAAGCCCATGTGAGTTCTGAAAGCTGTATACTGCCTGGAATTCTCATGAATCGAAACCTGATAGAACCCGCTATGTAGGTCCAAGCTAGAAAACCATGCTGGACTCTGACATCCCAAACTGTCTAACGATTCCTCGACAGTTGGTATTGGTTGCGCTTGAATCTTTGAACACTGATTCAATTTTCTGTAGTCACACACAAATCTGTAGCCACTATTATTTTTCTTTGTGACTAACATGCAAGGCGAAGCCCAGGGGCTTGTAGACTCTTCTATAATACCCTGTGATATCATGTCCTCTAACATTTCAGACATCACTTCTTTTTGTTTCTGACTTAAGCGGTAAGCCCTTTGCCTGATTGGCATTGTATTTTCTACAATACTTATTTCATGCTGAATAATGTCACAATTGCCCAATTTACCCTCTGGCCCAGAAAATACGTGTGAATATTTGTCAAACAAACTCTGTAATTTTCGGGACTGTGATTCAGTGAGATTTTCACCCATTCTGAATCCTTGGGTAGGGGGTGGGGTCACGTGAACATTTCCTTCTTTGGTACTATTTGCAGTATCGGGTAGTTTAACTAAACTGTCGTCCCGAGCTAAACAACAAAATTTCCCAATGGCATCCCCTTTTTGAATTTTTATGTCGTTTTCAGTAAAGTTGGCAACTCTTAAAAACGTTTCCCCATCTTTTAAATAGCACAAGGCATTCCCAAAAATAAGACCCTCTGGGTTACTTACATTTCCCGAGCTGAGGCAAGAACCCCATGAGGCAATTTCTGCCCTTGTACACATGCAGTTATAACTGTCTCGGTCTTAGAGGGGATTGTCATGTCTTTTATCGTCGACAACGTTCGTCTGGGGTCAATGGACAATTCTTTGCTACCAAATTGAATGGTGACGTTGTTTGCATGCAAAAAATCTAAACCTAAGATAAAATCAGTCATTAAATTTGGAAGCAAATAAAATTTCACATTGACAATGCATCCTGATATTTCAACATCAACAAATAACATTCTATTGATAGGAACTTTCTCACTATTTGCTGTAACAATAAAATGCTTATCGCTCTTTGTAATGGTGCAAGAAGTTTTGATAAAATCATATTTACAAAGGATGTTTTCATTTGCAACACACATGTCTGCACCTGTATCAACCATAGCAAAAAGATCATGTTCTTGAATTCTCATAGGTACAAAATTTCTCAAAAGACCTACGTACTGATGTTACTAAAACACTATCTTTAATTTCAGAATCTGGTGTCTTACCGGTGTGAGAAATAGTTCCCTCAAAATTTGTTGACTTCATAGGGGATTCGGAAATTTCACATGACTCAGTAACACCCCCGGTTGTACTGGGTATCACTCGTTTAACTTGGCCGTATCCTCACGGAATTTCCTACACTGTCGCTTGATATGACCGGTTTTACGGCAATAAAAGCACTGGACACCTGTCGGCACTTGTTTTCGGTTATTATTTCGACATTCGCGTGCGGAGTGGCCCTTCTTGAAACACAACTGGCACCGAACGTGTGCATCTCTGGACGGCGGCTCTCCTATCGGACACACGGTGGACTGTGCCTGAAGCGCATCCACGGCCTTCGTTAATTCCTCAATGCACTTTGTTTGCACATTAACAATGGACTCGAGATCCTTTGGAGATTGCCTCGTATTTTCCAAGGAGCTTGCTTCTTGTGCAAGTCGGGCTCTCTTCGTTGTTTCCTCCCAAGTTTGTGGATTAATATGCACCACATGGATCCTGATGTTGGGTGGCAGACCTCTAACGAAAGCCGTCATCTTCTCTCGTTCTGACTTTTGCAGTCTGGTACAAACTTTCTCTATATCTTTAATATAGTCTTCCGGAGTTTCTGAGTTTGTCATAGCCCTACTCCAAAGGGTTTGTTCCAAAAGCTATATTGGGGTTTTGCTGTTAAAATGTTCTGTTACTTGCTCATACAAATCGGTTGCATTTGTAAACTCAAGGTTCTCCAGCCAATTGACATCGGTATCTGGTACTAGCAACTTGAGTGCGTCAAATATTGCTTCTGCATCTGTAGCAATCCCTGCAATTTTTGTCCAACTTCTAAAACGGGATATCCATAGATTAATGTCGTCATGTCCTGAAATTTTCTCAGGTTTTAACACACTATTCTTCTTTGTGTTGTTTGGTTCTGTGTTTGATTGTTCTTTCATAACACCTAAAAGTTCTTGAATTGAAGCATTAAGTTCTGTAGCCATATTTGTACTTTCAGGTTCACTTTCAGGTTCGCTCTGCTCGGATCTGTTGTTACATGTTTCTCTATCTATGATCACTTCAGTTGGTTCGAGTTGTTGTAGTGCCTGTTGTCTCGTGACCGGCATTTTCTGAAAAAGTCATTTTCAGGACCATAGTCCTTGAATTCCACCAGTTATAGGATTCTCCACCAAGTGTGACGATGGGAAATTATCCTTCAAAAGATTACTCGTCACTACATGTTTTCGTTTTCACTTTTTATTCAAAGAATTTCAAAGGTTACATTTAATCGCTAAACTATCAAGACTAAGACTCCATCTGATACTCAACTCACATCTCATCTCTTTCCCCTAAACTCCGCCCACATTTATAAAGATATCCAATGAAACTCAAATGTAACATCAAAGGAAAGAATGGTTGACATAAATTTCTACAGAATTCTCTGGACAGGAAATGCTCAAGCTTTTATCTCTACTCTAAACATATAACTCACAATACTGTCATTGATACTGTGGGACGGAGGGGGAAGAGATGTCAAATTTGATAAATACAACACAGATGCTGAAACATCAAAGTAAAAGTAAAATACACAAAATCACTTCTTGACAATTAAGTTAATATTTGCAGTACTGTTCATAATTCTCCAACCTACGTGTAATTAAAAATACGTGTTACTGTAGAATTATTTTTTGTGTCTTCTTGTCTTGTAAAAGACTTTGATTAATTATTATACATTCATTAATTGTTTTGTCGTCTTTAACATTGCAACAATTTGTTGCCGTGCGTGAAGCATTTGTACACTTTTTTTTTTTAATTTAATATTTTAGCATCGTTCTACATACATGTAGGTAATTAATGTATTATTTTCCAGGGAAATTTCATGAATAAAGTAACAGCTGAATTATAATAATAGAAATAGAAATATCATAGATAATTATTTGCAATGAAATAGTTATTCTTCAAACACGATATCTAATTTATTTAATTAATAGACGTGTAAATCCTTACCATAAAAAAGATAAGTCCTTCTACTTCGGAGTTCCGAATGACGATGAAGTCTGAACGATAAGTGAACGGTGAACGAAAAGTAAACGGAACGCAGAGCGAACGGTGAACGGTGGGCGCGAGCGCACGGTGAACGGTGAACGCAATGCTGTGAACATAGAGCGAACGGTGAACAAACGCTGAACGATGATCGAACGGAAAATGGGAAAGTAGAACGTTTCAGGGACTGTAACACCACAACCCCTGACCCTGGGGCAATAAAATTCACAAATCTGGAAGAGGCACTCTTGCTCATCATAACTATGTGCTTAGTTAGTATTTAATACCCAGGAGCAGAGAAAGAAATATTTTAAAGAAATAATGCATTTTCACTATATAATCTATAGACCCCCGGCCTAACACTAGAAGCCCTGACCCTGGGGCCATGAATTTCACAATTATGGTAGAGGACTCAATGCTCATTACATTCATGCCAACAGTTTTGCCTGCTTGATGTTCAGGAGTAAAGAAGAAGATTTTTAAAGATTGCAATTTTTTTAGTGGTTTTGGTCCCACCCATCAGGCTGCAGGGGGCGGTGACCATGAAATTCACAATTATTGTTCCCTTTTACTTATAGATGCTGTATACCAAATTTGGTTGAAATTGTTTCAGTGGTTTCAGAGAAGAAGCTGAAAATGTTCAAATGTTAACACACGACACACGACGGACGATGACAGACGAAAAAGGATAGCAATTGGTCATCCCCGTTACTCAGGTTACCCTAAAAAACAATTTTTTTTTCTTGCCAACATTCAGGTATTGTGAAATTGCCAAATCCGCACATACTTTTCTCTTCAACCTGAAGTCTGATGTCAGTGACGTCAAAAACGTAGCGTTTGAATTATCAGTACAGTACAGTTGGCGGGTTCAAATTAGTTTTATCTTATAATAAACAGGTCAAAAACAAGGTTTTGTGATAGATATCAGAAACATATTATTTATATTAGGAATTTTTCGTGTTTGGTAGCAGATTCTCTCTATTTCTATTTTGAAATTTGAGTCTTTTGTAAACCGTAGTATCAAGGAAGTTAACGGTAGATGGAGAAACTTCAGTTTAAATCTTAAATGCTTGTGACAGTGATTGCTAATGTTGAAGAATTCTTCAATGTCTGGTTGCATTCCATTGAATATTATTAAACCATCACCACGGTATCTGCCGTGGAAGATAACTTTGCTTGCATGGTGGAATTGTATCATTATATGCTCTGTGGTTTGATACATTCTGATGTCACAGATCTCTGGACTGAGGATTGCACCCATGCTTGCTCCCATCATTTGTTTGTAATGTTTTCCATCAAATTCAATGAAATTGTTTTCCAAAATGCATTTAGACTAGAAGGTTAGATACTTAGGATTGGAGTTTGGAATGCCTAATTTCGTTTTATTGGCCTTTGTGTAACCTTCATTCACTGATGAGAGAGATAAGGTTCATTCCATGTTTGTGTACATGCTTCGCAAATCACAGGTTATTAATAATGCATTTGTTGGCAGTGTAAGGCCTTCAATTTTTTGCCACAAATTGCGCAGGTAGGTTAAGGTTCCAACCAAATATTCTTCTTGCCTATATGATATGACGTCATAATAAGCTATTAGACGTGAGATTTAGAGATAACTATTTCTTAAAATCGATATCTAAGATTGATCTTCGTAAAATTAAAGCATGAATAGTGTTTACTTGCCGATCAGCCTTTCCTCTGTCGTTCGTAACAAAAAAGATGCAAAAGTTCAACACTACGCCGCATACATTGAAACTTAATTTTTGTTTCTATCTAAAGTTCTTATTCTTTTGTTTTTGGAAAGTGCTGCTAGAATCGTATGGTTTACGGGAATTGATGCATTTTTTTTTTCGATGTTATGAACAAAATGTAAAAATTTTGGGAAGGTTTCTTCCGATATTGTTGAATAATTATTTCTATTAGAGGACAGTAGGATTCTAGCAGCACTTTTCATGGTGCAGAGATGTTTTAACATAACTATTAATATAAATTGGAACTAATTATCCCCGGGGTAGTGTTAAACTTTTCAATTTTTCATTAAGGCATATTTTCTAATTATAGACGTCACGTGGTGACGTCGTGGCCATATGACGTCGTGGTGAAGTGCCTCCTGTAGTATAAGTTCCATTGAAGTCTATAGAATACAAAATTATAGTAAAAGTTTTATCTTGACTCTTCCGATTTATTAGTGTTGCATAATTATAAAAAAAAGTGTTAATTCGCCGAATTCTGATCCATGTGCTGCCTTAACAAACCCGCGTGCTTGTTTATATTTTCCTTGTTAGGCTTTCGCATTGCGAGATAATTGGTCCACCAGATGGTAATTTCATCAAACTGCTTTAGCCATTAATTAAAGCGTTGGAAATTTGTTTTACGTATTTTTGAGGTTTTCGGTAAAAGATATAAATGTGTATATTTTAGTGAAGGTTTTTCTGTCAATAAGAAACTTGTGTTTTTGCCCAGTGAATGCATTTCGGCAGGTTTATTTTGAATGAATTCATGTAATTTGAGCATGTTGGGTTCAGATACTTGCATAAAGTGTTTAGATTGCAGTCGGCATTGTGCTTATAAGACATACTGGTTCTTGTTTATGATGAAAATGTGTTTCTTTTATCTTCGTTTTAATAACAATGCCATTGTTATTTTTAAGAGATAAAATAGCTCCTCTTTTAGAATATGAGATGTTCCTCATTGAAAATTGCAAAAAATAAATAGGAAACTTCCAGTTTTTTATTTATCTATAAATTCCTCGAGTTCGCTGCATGTAAATGGTGGTTTGTCGGTTTTAGTCATTGAAATGAATCTTAAGCCTTTGCTCAGAACTGAGGGTTCATGTTGGGATAATTTGTATCTTGATAGATTTAGAACAAACTTTTTTCCTTTGGTCGTATTTTTTTTGCAGTGAGATTTAACTCCCCGTAAGTAATACGGGTGATTTTAGCATTTTTGCACTCTTTACTCCGTCTATTTATTCGTCGAGCCATTCAAATAGAGGGGCAGTTGGTGGTAAATATATTGTAGATAGCGAGGTGCTATAGATCAACAATGAGTATTTTGATGAAATAACGAATCCGTCTAATTATCAATGTGTTTTGTTAGATTAGAGGATAAGAAGGGTGTGTGTGGTTGTAAGAAACTGATCGCCAGCTACCGGAAATCTGTTATGGTCACGTGCGAGGGGTGTTGTTTGTTGAAGATCTGATCCAGTGGATGACTAATATACAATTTTATGCTAATTTAATCTTGAGGATGCTAAGTCCGTCTGATGTACACAGTGTCGTAATAAGAGGCAATAATAAAAAAAAAGATCCGTCTTAATCATGTTAATATCATATGATGGTAATACGAGAAATATTTCATATGATTTCTTCCTGGTTTGAGTGGATCTGGTCCTTTGATCAATATATTCATGTGTTCACAGTCTGATATGTTGGTATTTTTCTTGTGAACATTATCGAATCAATCAACCAAACTTTTAAGAGATTTATAAGGATCCGACACTCCAAACAACACTTATAGTAGATAAATTTTTGTATAGAGCCGATAAATTTGAATTATTCAAGTTGTTCAATAGTTGTAGAATGTAATCTCATCAGGGGTCCAAGACAAAAATCAGTTGCTGCCGAGATACGAACTCATGACCTCCCGATCACGAAGCGAGCGCTCTACCGACTGAGCTACCGTGAACGGTCTGACAAAAACAAGAAAAATTATTTCTGATATACTTTTAATATAAGAATTTGAAAAAAAGTTTTTCATACCGTCGATCGGAACTTTAGATTTTTTTTAATTATGGGAGATCAATAATAAAAGTTCAAACTATTCTATTACGATGTAATTATCTTTGTGTTCAACAACGGTGATTTTTCATCATTCCTTACATTAGGAAGAAGTGTATTTCACCATATGTATTCATTCTATTAGTAAAGCTCCCAGGGATGCTTTCCCTAAAAACAATCCCGGAATAAATATTAAACATTCAGAATACTTTTTCAGTCAATCACTTTTCCTCCTTGCTCTGGACTATAACCTAATTTTGAAAAAAAAGGCTTTGTTGAGAAGGTTGGATTTCAAAGTATTTTTCAATGAAATTTATGGATATAACGAGTAGTATTCAAGCTCAAAAGTCTATTAAACCATACAAAATATAAGCAGAGCAAAGACGAAACCCTAAAACATCAGTGGAAATATGTCTGATTTTTTTTCTATGGTTTAAATATTGGTAGTTAATTGATCTTTTGAATTTGAAATATTACACTATTGCTCACATAATGATTATTTTGATCATTTTAAATAATTAAATATTGGACCTTGTACATAACATAATAAGTCAAAAAGATCAAAAGTAAAGAGTTTAATTGTAGCAAAATATGACAGTTTATAGAACAATAAAACCATAAAAAACAGCAAAAAAAAAAAAAAAAAAAAAAAAAAAAAACGCAATCATATGTTTAATGTTTGAAAAGAGATCATTGGTTTTGGACAAGAAAATACATATATAGTCGGGAATTACTCAAGTAATCAATTCTACTTTTTTGAGAAAATGTTCTGTTAATGAGTCTAAGGGCATTTAGTTTTGTTATCGTTGATAAGCATTGAAAACGTTGAATAAGCAACGTAACTTTAAAAATCTTTCATTTGAAATAAAAAAAAATTAAAAAAAAAAATACCGGACTTTTGTAATAGAATTTTTTATTAAAAATTTTATCGCTGTTATAATTTTCAGAGAAGCAGTAACGGAAAGTCATGGCAGCCTCCGCCTACGCGTCTACAGAGGAGACGACAAATGCCTGTAGAGCCTGTCGACTTCTCCTGGGTCCGTGTACAGATGAACTAAGGGATGTTTTACTTCATCATGTACCACTGTCAACATTCGCACACGTCATCAAACAAAAGATAAGTAATCTTCCCCGTCTGACAGCATCACAACTAAATCTGATATTACCCAAAGGTAGTACTTATGCTGGAAACTTTAGAGATATGGACATTTCTTTATTGTACATACTGCTTAGAAATATTTGTAGCATACCACCACACACCAAAAGCTGGGGAAATCACCCAGACCCTACCGACAGATCTCTCTCAGCCAACATTGAGAGGATCCGAATTGCAAGAAATCAGTGTGTGCATTCTTCTAGTCCCTCCCTCTCCAATTCTGATTTCAACACAATCTGGTCCATCGTAAGATCAGCAGTTGTGGACTTGGATTATTTTCTCAACAATGGAAATCAGTACGAAAGGGAGGTGGATTTTTTGAGACATGAGACAATGGACCCTGTCCGTGACCTTTATTTTATTGAGAAACTGAGAAAACAAGCCGAAGAAGATGCAGCAACGAGAAAAATTATTGATGGAGTTAAGGGTAAATTTTTCCATTTAATTTTTAAAAATAATTGGAAATTGCTAAAAACTTTTCTAGTAATATACTGTAAAATATTTTTGTTAACATATTACGTATGCTAGACATAATTATTTTCAATGATAACCATGATTGTTTAACTAGATGGTTTATGTGTAGTTAAGAACAGTGTTTTGCACATTCCAGTTTATCTTATTGTCGAAAATCCTTGATAACAGTATGCGTATAATTGCCAGTTTTAGACAAATCTATTAAACGAAAAATATTAGATAATTGTGAAGTTTTTTGATAAATTTCTTATCATGTTCCCCAAACGGAGTTTGGGAACATATTGTTTTTACTCTGTTTCTTATTATGTTCCCCAAACGAAGTTGGACATGAAAGAGCATTACATGTAGATGTGCCGAACGTCCTTCATTTTTTGTCGTTCCTACTTCCGGTCACAAACGGAAGTGAATTCAAAAAGTCCATTTTTTCAACTTTTTTGTTTTTCAATATTTTTCTTTCGGATTTACAGGGTTTATAGAGTCTCTTGAAAGATATCTATGTATGTATTCATTTTTTTCATGCGTGCGTTTATTGTAAAGATATGACCGAACCAAACTTTGTCTTACTGTCGGGGGTTCGAATCCCGCTCGGGGCATTCCCCAAATTTTTTCTTTGTTTTTGTCTTTTTTCAGTTGCAAATTACTTATCACTCTTTTTTAACATGTGTGGAAGATTTTACCGATTTTTAAAAGCTATATTTGGAGACATTTTGTGAAATACCTAGAACAATCACGATCTGTGTTGAGAAACTACTGTAAATGAACGTCAACGTAAAAATACATTATGAAATCTATTTCATGGGATGACACAGCATAGATTTCAAAAGAGAAGTCGGTCGGAAGACCTGCTTGTTGCCCTAGCAACAAGAACGCATCTAGTTATTATTATTTTTCTTCCTGGGAAAATTTTGTACTTGAGTGATCTTGTAAACTACACATCTGACTAAGGTAAAATGTTTATAGGGTTAGTAGACATGTTATGTAGATTTGCCGAATAAAGGTCATTTTGCGCGCACGTGCTTGCAAGAGCGCGCACGTGCAACACTTGTAATGACCGATTTAATTGATATAGGCATAACTTTTTACATTTTTGATGTAATGCTTTGAAACGCATAATATAAGGATATATTTGTGGCATAGACAATATGACATGGTCAAAATAGCAAGATCTCACGCGCATGCACGTGCGCTTCGCTCTGATTGGCTGAAACTAAAGTCTCTATATCTTACTTGTTTTTTGACGAAATCCTTTGAAATTTTGAACATAGCCATGAATTAAGATTTCCTACAATAAGATATATAGCATTTATCTTGAAAACACGTGCATGCACGTTTGCTGCAATCTGATTGGCTGAAACTTTAAATAGCTATAACTCCCTTGGTTTTCAACCAAACAGGATGGGATTTGGAACATAGATAGATATAATGAACTTCTACTAGACGGTATGGTCACCATGCACATGCATACACGTGCGTGTACGTGCGCTGCAATCTGATTGGCTGAAACTTTAAACAGCTATAACTCCCTTGGTTTTCAACCAAACAGGATGGGATTTGGAACATAGATATATATAATGGACTTCTACAAGAAGGTATGGTCACTATGCACATGCGTATATGTGCGTGTACGTGCGCTGCAATGTGATTGGCTGAAATTTTAAACAGGTATATCTCCCTTGGTTTTCAACCAAACGGGGTTGGATTTGGAACATAGACAGATGTAATAGACTTCTACAAGAAGGTATCGTCACCATGCTCATGTATGCACGTGCGTGCACGTGAAATGGGTAAAATCATAATACACTTGAATGAGCTTTTTTTAATACTTTTGGATTAAATATTCAAAAGGAGTATATATGATAAGAGCCAAATTTGGCCCCCTAAAAATCAACATTTTAGAATGACATTCAGATATGTTTTATTTATATTTATTTTGTAGAAGAGATTATATTAGAAATATTTCCAATATATGTTTCACATTTATATGCACTCACTAGCTGTAAATGACATGAGAAATAATGCTATTTTTGCTATCTAACAAAAAAAGCCAAAAATATGCCCTTTTCTTAATGTTTTTTCTTATGGGAAACATAGAGCGCAGTCTAGAACATATATAATTTTTCTGTCACTAATAAGTATTGAATAGATACATCTTTGGTAAAAATATAAATCTTGTTCTAGGCTGCGCTCTATATTTTCTGAAAGAAAAACTGCCTGAAAATAAGCAGTTTTATACAAAATATGCTAAAATGGCGGGAAAACGTGATTTTTATGATGTCATATTTCTAAAATAACGGCATTTTGATCAAAATGAAAATGACCAATAAAGGTCGCATATATAGCTGTATAAATTAAAGCTATATATAAAGTAAAATTAAGATATCCATTTTAAGGGGCCAATTGAGACACTTACCATATATCGCTCTTTAGCATATTAAAATATATAGATTGTGTAGACAATATGATATGTCATTACGCACATGCATTCACATGCGCAAGTGTGCAATGATAAAATTTGAATGAACATGGTACGCTTCTGGGTAAACGTTGTTAAAGTCTTAAATGCATAGAGTTTGTCTTATTTAATTACGCTGACAGGGAATATGACTATAAAAGGGAGTTGGGGAGCGTTTGGGGAACATCTGTAACGGTCCCCGTTACAATTAGCACTAGTTT
>PRKT01001483.1:55972-77552 GCA_003671525.1 Saccostrea glomerata
GTCGATTTTCACGAAACTTTCAGATCTGATAGATATTGGTCTGAACCTTATTGGAAATTTTTTATATGTACGTCGTCACTTCCGGTCGTGAGATATGGACGATTTTCTGATTTTCAGAGGGTCAGCTTGTCCTGGCAATCACTAAAAAACGAATAAAGATATTGACTTGAGATTTTCAGTGAAGGTAGAGAAAGGATTGCTGAATTGCTTTTTTGAGTCTATATCTTTCCAGCTCATAAAGCGTTGAAGCTCGCCTGAGCTCGTTTTTATCATTATTTTTCTGACCATCTAATTTTGTGTACGCGATTTCTCGAAGACTATTAAATGGATTTTCATAAAATTTGCAGGAACAATGTGTTGTTATGTGAAGTTATTTTATCCGAGAGATTTTTTGGAAATTCGTTTCTGGTGCCAAGTTACGGACAATTTTCTGATTTTAAAATGACATTTTGTTCGCGGATAATCTCAAGAACGGTAAAAGATATCACTGTGAAACTTTCAGGGATTATAGATCCTGATAAGTACTATCCAAGACGCGATCTTTTGTACGTCGTCTCTACTTCCTGTCGTAACGGCATGCAAGGAAAAAAAGTCGAATTTTTCAAACTTTTTTGTTTTTTAATATTTTCAAATTATATTAGTATGGGTGATAGAAACATTTATTATTAGGCTGAGTATATAAATTGTTTGTAAATTGATGAATTCAAACTCGAGATATTAACATTCAAAAGTCTGAAGCGGGACCATAATCGCGGCGATGTCTGTCAATTCCGACATTTCGCAATAGGGGTTTACAGAGGCAGCCGAGCGTTTGCTTGAAGGAAAGTTACATAAGAGCAATGAAATGTGTAGGGATACTTGGATTGTCACGTCGTAGGTTCGTTGCAATTCTGTGTCAAACTACATTTATAATCCAAGGTCTCCTTACAAGTCTTCTTAAATTGGTTTTGGTTGTTTCTCAAAGTAGCAATAGAAAAGAATTAATCTGCAAATTAAGTACAATATCTACTATCCTTTGTTTTGCATCACGGAAACACATAGCTTAAATCATAGTTATAATTATTTTTTTTAAGAACAATATATATAGTAAGTTGTTCAGAATAACAAGTTCTTTCATTTAATAAGGAGAAAAAAGGTCTGACCCCTCAAATAAGGGGCCTAGAGGGACAATAAGATTTCAATTTATAACTCGATCTTTAACTATCAAGATTCTGATATATTTTTCTAAAAGCAAACATGTTTATCTTAACAATCTACAACAATACATTGAAAAAGTATGATCATACGTTACGTAAAAAAGGGCCACAAAGAGCCAAGATGTTGAAATCTTTGCTTCTTTTTATCTCCAAAGGGAGAAATATTTTGATAAGGAGTATTGAATAAGAGATCTTTGGAATCGTATTTTAAACAATATACAACAATTCAATTTTTGCAAAATGGCCCCATTAAGGACTTGAAGTGCTGGCCTCTATATATTTCTATTCTGCATAACTCAAAAATGAAAAGAAATTTCTGAATAGTTGATGAACAAAAATCAATAAAGTTACAAGCCGTATCATTTGAAATGAAGAAAAAGGGACTGATCCCTAAAATTAAGGGCCCAGAGAGGCCAAAAGAATTTCATCTATAATTCATTGATGATATTATCTAAATCAAAAGGATTTGATCAAAAGAGAGAAAGCGTGATATCATTATGTTTTAACAAAGATCATAGTCAACATCATATCTCATCTTATCGAAAATTCGGACGAAAGACCTACTCGTTGCTCGCAACGAGATCGTTTCTAGTTCTAAAGTATTTTTGCTTGGCCTTGTGCTCTTGTTTATTTTACAATGTCAAGTAGAGGAGGGAAATCCTATTGGTCTCATTGGAGGAGAGTTCGTGCCAATGTTACAAGTCATTTACAGGAATTGCAAGAACAATCTAATGTATCTATTCAAGCACAAGCTCCTCCTTCTCATCTTCCAGATTATTATCAAGAATTAGAGACTGATCACATTTTCGTGGAAACTGTAACTGAAGAAGTAGATATTAATGATTCAGACCATTCTGACACAGAGGAAACTAATAGAGATAATGTTTTTCCAGAACATCATGTTGGTTGTAACTTAAATGACTCAAGTTCCGAAAGCTCATCAGAGGATGATTACATAGACCAAACTTGCTTAGTAGGTAAACTGCAAGAGTGGGCAATAAGTGATCAAGTTCCAAACAGCACATTATCAAATCTTCTCGCTGTTCTGAGACCATACCTTCCTTTTTTACCCAAGGACCCTCGCACATTACTTAAAACCAACCTTACTTATAATGTTTTAGAGGTATGTGGTGGTCAGTATTACCATTTTGGAATCATTTCAAGTCTTCTGAACAAAATAAAACCTTCTCTCCAATTTTTACCAGAAGGATTTTGTTTTGAAATTCAACTCATTATTGATGGCTTACCACTCTTTAAAAGTACCAACCATCAGTTCTGGCCTATACTTGGACAACTCCAAAATGTTGACGAAAAAAGTCCATTTATTATTGGCCTCTTTTCTGGCATGAGCAAGCCAGATAATCTTGATGAATATTTGAGGCCTTTCATTGATGAGTATAATGAGTTGAAGAGAAATGGATTTGAGTTTGAGGGAAAACAATGGAACCTAAATATACATTCAGTCATTTGTGATACCCCTGCTAGGGCATTTGTAAAGAAAGTAAAAAGTTTTTCTGGCTACCATGGTTGTGACAAATGTGTTCAAAATGGTGAGTGGATGGGGAAAATGACATATCCAGAGGTCAATGCAGGACTGAGAACAGATCAATCATTTGACCAAAGACTGGATGAAGATCATCATACGGGTCAGTCCCCTTTCGCTAACATTCAAATAGGAATGGTCAGTCAATTTCCAATAGACTATATGCACCTTGTTTGCCTAGGAGTAATGAAACGTTTACTTCTATTGTGGATTAAAGGTCCTCTTCAATGTAGACTAGGTTCAAGGGTCATAGAAGACATTTCCCAGCTTTTGCTGAATTTGAAAGGTCATATACCAAGTGAGTTTGCAAGAAAACCTAGAGCACTCAAAGAAGTTGACAGGTGGAAAGCAACTGAATTTAGACAGTTTCTTCTATATACAGGACCTGTTGTTCTTGCTCAATTATTACACCCAAACTTGTACAAAAACTTTTTATTACTGTCTGTAGGAATTCATATTCTCATAAACAAAGGCCTTTGTCAAAGATACAATGGTTATGCAGAGCAATTACTCAAAACATTTGTGACTCACTTCTGTCAGATATATGGTGACGACATGACTGTCTACAATGTTCATGCACTAGTCCATCTTGCCAAAGATGCTGCAAAATATGGCAACCTTGAATGCATTTCATCCTTTCCATTTGAAAACTTTCTGTCAAAATTAAAGCGCTTAGTTAGAAAACCACATTTTCCTCTTCAACAAGTTATCAGAAGGCTATCAGAGCAGATAAATGTAGAGAAGGATCCCAAAATATTTCCTGTTTTGAAAGGGGTTCATAATCAGGGGCCTCTACCAGATTTCTTGTTAACTGGAATCCAACATAATTGTGTTAAAACTGAAAACAATGTTTACAAACTTAATCAGAAAGACAGTTGTGTACGAATACAAGGGAACATATGTATAGTGCAAAATCTTGTACATGACGAATCTGAAGTACACATCGTCTACAAAAAATTTAGGCATGTAGAAGACTTCTTCACTGTTCCACTTCAGTCTAGTCTCCTTGGCATTTTGAAGGTATCCCAATTAAGTGACAGAATACATACAGCAAAGCTGGAGGATATACAAGCAAAGTGTGTGCTCCTTCCCTACAGAAATAGTTATGTTTCACTCCCTTTTTCTGATGCTGTGTGGTAGGCGTATTAGTATTTCTTTGTTTGAATGTTAGTGTTAGAAGAATTACCAGGGAGTTTACTTATGTATGATTTACATACTGGATACAATAGATATTTACATATTGCTAATTTTTATATATGTACATTACTGTGAGCACAAGGCCAGCATTCCCAACTTTGGTCAAAAATCAAGCTTTTCTAATTCAGAACCAAGTAAATTTACATTTTTTTTCATTTAAATTATTTAATTACTTTGCCCAGGGCTGTGTATAAGTATGCAGTTGTTGAGTTTACTGATGAGAAGGAGGTGGAAGTGGTGCCTGTCTAGTGGTTGACACCGAACCATAGACAGTGTTACTGGCCAGTTTTTAAGTCAACAACAAAAGTCAACATGGCGATCAAACAAATGGTGACACCAACAGCAGAGTATACACCATTACCAGTAAAAGTCATGTACCAGACAGGTATGGCTATATTTTTAATGGGTGAATCCTATGATTTATTAAACTTTCAGCCTAAAACAGACATATAATTGTTAAGGACAAAGTGCTCTTATAATTTTGTTTTGCTTATTTTGGGAAGAGGTGCTACTTAATAAAGATTTCATGTGAAATGTTTATTAAAATTAGATTAAATTGTGATTGTGTGCATTTCATAATATACAGATGATTTTATGAAAGCCAGAGAAAAATTATCAAAAGCAGAAGAAACGTCGGACCTGCAAACTGAAGCTGAAGATGACAATCAGTTGAAAAAAAGAACGAGAAGGTAGTTTAATTACTAGTAATATTACTCAAAAAATATTTCCAAAACGAAGCATACATGCAAGGTCTGATACATTTATCTTTGTACCTTTGTTCAAATAACTGGTCTTTTCTTAAAGCAGCACTCAAAATAAATGTATTAAATTACATTCAGTTGATATCCTTTTCGTATCCAGAGTAAACCCTCGTTATGAAAGCGAAGATGAGGAAACTGAAGATGAGGAACCAATTAGTAAGAAAAGGTCAAAGGTTCCAGTAAGGAAGTCCCCAAGGAAAGGAAAGCAAAAGCAAAGGATCCCACCACCACTCCCTACCTTGCCAGAATGGCCCCTCTCTGAGGATGAGGACACAAACAATTTGCCACCAAAAACAAATCAGCCACAGTCTAAAACGACAGAGAGTGAAAGAGCATCAACATCATCAACACTATTTGAGAAATCAAAGTCCTCTCAGCCATCAGGTTCATACTTATGAGGAACTTCAAAGAAACAATAGAATATTTAAATATATAGTATTATGTCCCTTTTTAGTCCTAAACTTCATTTTTTTATTCTTGTTTCTATGATCTCATTTTGCAGCTATGGATGTAAAAATGCTGACTTGCCTTGAGCACATCAAAGCACAAGTACACCAAAACACTAGACTCTTACAAGCGCTATTGAAAAAATCGGATGCAGTGCAGTCAGTCGAGGAAGGAGAACCCAACCAATTCAACATTTTCCCCCTAAAAATTAAGGAGGATGTTGACAAATTGGAGGAGAAGTTGGGGGATGTTGAAGTTACAAATCAACTTGTAAGTTTCCCCCTGCTTGTGAAGAAAGATTTAATTATATTAATGTTTGTTCAAACACAAAAGATCTGGTTCAATATAAGGGTAATCAAATATTTCAAGTTTTGTCTTAAAACATTGAAGTTGTATACACAAATAATGTCTTAAGCATTTACTTTTAGGTAAAGAATTTATGCACAATTGGAGGAGAGAATGTTAAGGTATGGCTATATTTTTAATGGATGAATCCTATGATTTATTAAAATTTCAGCCTTAAACAGACATATAATTGTAAAGGACAAAGTGCTCTTACAATTTTGTTTTGCTTATTTTGGGAAGAGGTGCTACTTAATAAAGATTTCATGTGAACTGTTTATTAAAACTAGATTAAATTGTGATTGTG
The DNA here is from genome assembly GCA_003671525.1 of Saccostrea glomerata. NCBI lineage: Eukaryota > Metazoa > Mollusca > Bivalvia > Ostreida > Ostreidae > Saccostrea > Saccostrea glomerata. Next base: position 61,766 of record PRKT01001483.1, read on the forward strand.
TGCATTTTATAATTTACAGATGATTTTATGAAAGCCAGAGAAAAATTGCAAACTGAAGCTGAAGATGACAATCAGTTGAAAAAAAGAACGAGAAGGTAGTTTAATTACTAGTAATATTACTCATAAAATATTTCCAAAACGAAGCATACATGCAAGGTCTGATACATTTATCTTTGTACCTTTGTTCAAATAACTGGTCTTTTCTTAAAGCAGCACTCAAAATAAATATATTAAATTACAATCAGTTGATATCCTTTTCGTATCCAGAGGAAACTGAAGATGAGGAACCAATTAGTAAGAAAGGGCCAAAGGTTCCAGTAAGGAAGTCCCCAAGGAAAGGAAAGCAAAAGCAAAGGATCCCACCACCACTCCCTCCCTTGCCAGAATGGCCCCTCTCTGAGGATGAGGACACAAACAAGTTGCCACCAAAAACAAATCAGCCACAGTCTAAAACGACAGAGAGTGAAAAAGCATCAACATCATCAACACTATTTGAGAAATCAAATTCCTCTCAGCCATCAGGTACATACTTATGAGGAACTTCAAAGAAACAATAGAATATTTAAATATATAGTATTATGTCCCTTTTTAGTCCTAAACTTCATTTTTTTTATTCTTGTTGCTATGATCTCATTTTGCAGCTATAGATGTAAAAATGCTGACTTGCCTTGATCACATCAAAGCACAAGTACACCAAAACACTAGACTCTTACAAGCGCTATTGAAAAAATCGGATGCAGTGCAGTCAGTCGAGGAAGGAGAACCCAACCAATTCAACATTTTCCCCCTAAAAATTAAGGAGGATGTTGACAAATTGGAGGAGAAGTTGGGGGATGTTGAAGTTACAAATCAACTTGTAAGTTTCCCCCTGCTTGTGAAGAAAGATTTAATTATATTAATGTTTGTTCAAACACAAAAGATCTGGTTCAATATAAGGGTAATCAAATATTTCAAGTTTTGTCTTAAAACATTGAAGTTATATACACAAATAATGTCTTTAGCATTTACTTTTAGGTAAAGAATTTATGCACAATTGGAGGAGAGAATGTTAAGTCTACCGTAAGAAGACTGCTAGCCTTCCTTTTTGCAAATGACCTTGCTGTTCGGGTTAACTGGAAAGGAAAGGGAGGGAAAATTGCATTTTCCTCCCTTAGAATTAAGGACATAGTAACTAGTAAGAATTATTTTATTTATTTTATTCTGAATGGGTGAAAGAATCCCCCGCGAAAAATTATTTAGTTTAGTAAATTTAAATGTATTTAGTTGTAATTTTGTCCCATTTAAAAAGCTGGAAATATTGTTTTCTACCTCTCAGTTGTAGGTGTACAACTTATTTGATCAAAATGAACAGTATTCCACATACTGTCCATTACTGTAACAAAGACAATGTGCAGTAAACTTTTTATTTGTCATGAGATCTAAGAACTTGAAGCCTGTAAGATTAAGTATGTCATCACTATATGTCTACAAATTTGTTATTACTTATAGGAACTGTCCGAAAAAACAGACTTACAGCAGGGGCAACAGACAGCGAAATTTGCGCAATCGTTAAGGACTGGTTTCGATTCGCCAGTGACCGGGATGGGGGACGAAAAAAAGAGGAAGAGAGGAAGAGGATGAACGAAGAGAAAAGGAAAGACAATGAAAAAGGAGGAGAAAGTGGAAATGACACTGATTAAGTGAAATAAGAGAATGAAAACTTCTTGTAAATAATAATATGAACGATTGTTTGATATTTGATTGTCATTATAATAGATTTAAAAATTCAAAAACATCAAGGATTAAAATCAGCAGCCAATACATTTATGGTTTTTTTTATTATCTAATCAGAATATTCCTGAAAAAAATCATCTTAACAGCCTGTCTCCGAGAAAAGCATGCAAAATAGTCCGAAAGCAGGTTTCTCCGATTGCCTTAAAATTTTATGAGCTAAATCTACAATGCATAAAATGAAATCAGACAAATTCTTACTGAGCTAATCAAATCCACATACGTTTTATGGCCTGTTACTAAAAAATAGCTATTATGCAAGAAAATTTGAGGTATTTTTTTTTAACATTTTAGACATATTTGAGGAGAGAAAAAAATTGCAACTTTAAAAATTATTCAAATATTCTGTTTGTAGTAAAAGAATAAAGGTTAGTTCTTTTTAAATACATAGTCAGAGTGATTGACATTCATTTTGTGTTAGTGCAAATAGGTCATGAAATTGGCAATGTTCCAAAATTTGGAAAAAGTGACAATTTTTAGTGGAATTGAAACTATTCTAGTTAAAAGGGGGGATGTTTTAACACCTCGATATATAAACCTTAGAGAAAGCATATCGACCGAGCACGAAGTGCGAGGTCGATATGCTTTCTCTAAGGTCTATATATCGAGGGATTGTATGGAATCATAAGGCTACAATTGTTTTATTATTTTTTATTAGTTAATAAGAAATGTCTTAAAATCCTTCTTTATAATACCCAGTAACTTCTCATACAAAGCATTGTTATGTCATTGTATTATGACATCACAGTAATGAAAACCAGCTGCAGTATCTGTTTTTAGAAACATCCAGTCTATAAAGACTATTGTGATGTCAGCACTATTGTTGTTTCCAGAAGAACGTTTCCAATTTTAGAAACAGCAGGTTTTATAAATTTTTAAAATAGAAACATCCAGTCTGCAACACTTTTTATACTTGATCATGTGATCCAGTTTGAGCCAATCAGATAGTTGGAACAGTAAAGAAAAATAATAACACTTTTTATACTTGATCATGTGATCCAGTTAGAGCCAATCAGATAGTTGGAACAATAAAGAAAATAATAATTACATTTAATGCATGTATACATACTTGGTCAATATTTACACAAGTGAACCAAGTGAACACATTATTCATCATACTAGTCATTTGATCAACATATTCATTTGAGTGTTAAAGTACAAACAATTTCTGCAAATTTTCAACATCATCGATACAAACATTGAGATATTTGAGACAAGTTCTTTTTACTGGGGGAAGGTGAAATGACTTGAAAATTTTTTTTTGATGAATGTAACACAATACATCCTCCTTTTTTGGAGCTACTTAGCTATTTATTTTGTTTATAAAATTTCATCATTTGCACTCATTACTTTCTTCTTCTGCCATAAAACACAATATGGACATTTACTGCTCTCTAACAATCTTCACGTATCATAGACAAGTAATTGTTCACTTTCTGGGAGAATCATTTTCTGGATTTTGAAGCCAAACCAATTCATTTTCCTGTTGGCTCTTATTGAACTCCACCAATGCCTGTTCCTGATAGGACACTTTGCAGTTTGTATCAGTAAATTGTGAAACTCTCTAATGCTTTGAACATTTTAGTAGGATACAAATTTGCTGTGATGCTCTTACTTGATCTTGAATCTGTAAAATAAGTGAGATTTCCAACTGCCAAATATTGTTCAAATTTCAAAATTGAAAATTCTTTTTGGTCTGATGAATATTAACAGGAGGTATACATGTATTGATGATTACTACTCTCTTTGCTTGCTGTAGTGTTTCGACAACTTTCACAACTGGTATCATCTTTCACTTGATCATTCAGATCATGGTTTTATTGAAATGGCTTTTCAGTTCTGCTCCATTGTTCCTGCTTTCTTGGAAAAACTGCATAACCTATGAAACAAAATGTACCATGAAATGAAAAGAAATATGTCCTCCTTCTTTGAGTATATATCAGTAAAATATGATGACAGAAAGAATAATTTTTTGTACATGCATAAGTAACTGCTAAATGGAGGAAAAGTGAAGTTGGATCTTTGGAAAGGTCTACGTAAGAAAATAATGACAAAATGATTGCTGTCATCAACACTGATTTTAAGAATATTAAGTTTATAATTAAAACAAGAGGACCATGGGCCATATCACTCTCCTGAGCACCGTGGCTAGCATAAAAGCAGAAATTAGTTTATTATTGAAAAGTTTAAACCCAAAAGTAGTCCCAATCATTCCTAAAAGGCGAGAGGGTATGATTTGCACAAACTTGAATCAACACTACCCGAGAATGCTTCCATATAAATACATGTATGACCAATCATGGCTTTGCTATTCTTAAAAAGATTCTTAAAGAATTTTCTTATATATTTCTATGTAAAACTTTGGTCAGCCATTTTTGCCCCACCCTACCCCCGGGGGTCATGATTTGAACAAACTTGAATCTACACTACCTGGGGATGCTTCCACCTAGTTTCAGCTTTCCTGGCACAGTGGTTCTTGAGAAGAAGATTTTTAAAACATGCCACCTTATTTTCATTAATTCCCAATTATCTCCCCTTGAATGAGGGTGTTGCCCTTCATTTGTACAAATTGAATTCCCTTCACATAAGGATGATTTGTGGCAAGTTTGGTTGAAATTGGCCCAGCAGTTCTTGAGAAGAAGTCAAAAATGTGAAAAGTTTACAGACAGACAGATGGACAGACAGACAGTAGACGGAGAGACAGGCAGACGGTGGACAAAATGTGATCAGAAAAGCTCACTTGAGCCTTTGGCTCAGGTGAGCTAAAAACTTTTCCTATACATTTCTATGTGAAACTTTGGTTGGCCATTGTGGCCCCGTCCTAGGGTAAATCATTCACATTTACACTTAGACTTGATCTGTTGATAATTAAATTAGTGTGATCAAGGGAATAGCAAAAATCAGCTCTTTATGTACCAAACAAAGTAAGAAATCACTGGCTTTATCATTGTGACAAAACTGTGTCACTGAACATGCTGAATAGCTCTATTAAAGAGCATTTGACTATTATAATAATTGTTGTTTTTTTTTTTTCATATATAAGACTTCTAAACAATTCTTACCATTTACATCTGGATCAGGACACTTGTCTTTTAATGTACTGGGGTCCAAAAAAATCCTCTGCATGTTGACAAATGCTGCTACAAGAAGTGAAAGTTAATAGTAAATTATTTATAACTTTACCCAGGTTTGTTATACAATATGAATAATTTAGACCTCTCCAACATATGGTATACTAATAAAATATCATAATATTATTGTGCATGCTTAAAATGTTCTGTATAAACTTTCTGTTTAATATGAGTTCATATTATCATAACCCATTACCTTTCTAAAATATCAGTTTTGCAAAAATGTGTATTCATTTTGAATACATTAATTGTTAAAGTAAATATGATAGAAAAATATGTGTGATAGTATTTGGATAAAAAACCTTTCCTTCTTTGAATACCTGGTAATTTTATATATACTCTTTAGTTTAGACTTATTTTGAGTAGCAAACTATTTCACTACTTGCACAATACCACAATTCAAAAGCATAAATTACATGTATGCCAATCAAAGCATATGTGCAGTTGAATGTTGAATATTTTTTAATCAGAGAAGTTTTAATTTTTACTCCATCTCTTAACAACTGTTTGAACTTTCTTAATTTCTTTACAAAAGTATACATGTATGACATATCAAACAATAAACATGACTGTTCCTAGTTAGAACATTTTCATTCATTATTTAAATTTCTATTACAAATTCTATATAGGTCACTGTAGATATTGAAATAGGAGCTGCAACTTGGATGTCCAATTTTTTTTATTGCAGAATTATTTCAAGAACAGAGAAAAAATATTTATAATCTTCTGTTGTTCATATTTGCCGCATTGCAATGAAAGAACTTTTTTATAACCTATGATTGAAGTTGTCCTGTACAATATTGAATTCTTAAATAATTCTATATTTGCTTGTACAGAAGTCTTTCTTCTAAAACACTTTAATACTTCATTTTAGTCTTACTGAGCATACAGGTTTTAATTTAAATACAAATCTAACATTATAATACATTATATAATTTTTATGGCAAAATAAAATTCTTAAAAATGCAGCTCATATTGCTTGAAGTAGAGATCAAATATTTGGCCTACCTGTCAGCATGGTCAGATCCTTCAGTTTCTCGTCAACGTCAAGGTAGCAGAAGTTTGTAATTCTTCTTCGCCATTTTAACCATGTTAACCCCCCACGTTATCCGTATGTCTTGGAGTTGGATAGATTCATAACTTTAAATATACCACCGTATACATGGTCAACATGGTCATGAGAAAAAATCCACATTTCACAATCAATCCTCTAGTCGGTCCATAACTTTTTCCCATACAACCTGATACTATAGCATCTCGGTCGGAGCTTTAAAGAAGCGCAAACAGTGTGGTGGATCCTTGATACTGTCATACAAATAAAATACATACACGGCACGAAATGTATAAAAAAAAATCTCCGAAGTTGCATTGTCCTCTTGGTGACCCTGACACATTGGAATGTCATTTCCGCCTTTTTCACATGAAGACTTCCACAACGGGAGATAACTCTTATGCACACTTACTCATTCTTGTCATCTTATTTTCTTTTATCATTTTTGGAGTAATTTTAAGTTTTATCAACTTTTAAATTTTTACAGCCTTTCTAAATATAAATTCAGACTAAAATATTTTTATTGGTCATCAAATGAATCCATATTAATAGTATTTGATTAATTCTATGGTACAAAATGAGATCTTTGCTAACATGCTTAGGCCATCATTTCAACAATTTATAAAATATATCTGCACTAAATAGCCAAGGGTGAATTTTTTATATTTGATAGAACATAAATCAATTATTATAAAAAAAACTTTATTTGATCAAATTATTTTATCCCCCACCGCTGTACCACTGTACTAAATATCCATAGTAATTCTGAATTTCCAAACTTCGCCTAACATATGGCTTCAGTATAGACTGCAGATAGTTGTAATCATTATGGAAAATAGATATTTGTAATTTTTGACATATATGTATTTATGAAATAATAAAATACTGTATTTAAAATAATTATGCAGTGACTTTATCAGGCCTCAAACTTTCCTATTTTTACCTTCTATATAATGCCAATTATTGCTAAATATAGAAATTGGGTTGTTACTAAAAATAGATGCAAGTGACACACTTCTACAATTTATTTTTTATATCCTAATACAACCCAGATCTTAAAAATATATGACAAGATGAAAAGCTCTATACACCCTTTTGGACATTTTTTCAGATTTTGCATGTTTTTCTCAGAGACAGGCTGTTAATATTAAAAAAAGAATACAATGTATTTTGAATGTCAAACAGAAATTCAGCTAAAATGGAGTTTACTAGAGTAATGCCAACTGTGTTGTGGACATAAATATGTGTGTATTTTACACTGATTGTCCTCAAATGGCATTTCTTTATTCTTTGTAAATCAAAAGTTAGTCATGCATTGGGTAATCAGGCTAATATTTTCCACCGTGTTGGACCAGTGTAGGCCCTACACATTTCAAGGCACTTATTGTTGGCCCAATGTTGGCCCTACACTTACCCTGTAAGCCATTTATGGTGGCCCAATGTTGGCCCTACATTTACCCGCTAAGCTATTTATTGTTTGCCCAATGTTGGCCTCTATACTAAATTACATAGCCATTCATTGTTGGCCCAACGTTGGCCCTTTACTTACAAAGCTTTATAGTATGTTGGCATAATGTTGGTATTGCGATTATATATTAACTTTACATTACCGGTATTGGCCCAACATTGGCCCTTCTATAACATACCATGTACTATGTTGGTCTAATATTGGCCCTTCGATTACAAAAATACATTAGAACGTTGGCCCAACATAGCCCCAACATGTTGGGCCAACAAAGGGCCACAGTGCACTTAGACATTGCGCTAACGTTGGCTGCCAACGTCGGCCCAACAAAGTGCGTTACATTGGGCCAACATTGTCCCAACGTAGTCATACTATCTGGGCTATATCATGGATATTGCTATAGCTTTTCTTTTTTTTTTTTGATGTATTTTTTTTTAAACTCATAATATAAGGATACATTTGTAGTATAGACAAGATGGCATGGTCAAAATAGCAAGATCTTACGCGCATGCGCATGCGCTTCGCTCTGATTGGCTGAAACTAAAGTATCAATATCTTTCTTGTTTCTTGTCATAATCTTTTGAAATTTTGAACATAGTCCTACATTATAAAGATCTACAGCATGATATATAAAAATTTTCATGAAAGCATGCGCATGCGCGCGTGGTGCAATCTGATTGGCTGAAACTTTAAATGGCTATATCATCTTTGTTTTTTGACGAAATGCTTTAAAATTCAAAACATAGTCATGCATTAGGATATCCTAAAATATGATATAGAAAAAAAATCATGAAATCACGCGCATGCACGTGTGCTGCAATCTGATTGGCTGAAACGTTATATGGCTTTATCTTCTTTGTTTTTTGACGAAATGTTTGGAATTTTAAAATATAGTCATTCATTTAGATACCCTTCAATACGATAAAGATAAAAATTTATGAAATCACGCGCATGCATGTGTGCTGCAATTTGATTGGCTGAAACTTCAAATGGCTATAACTCCTTTGTTTTTCAACCAAACAGGATGGGATTGGGAACATAGATAAATATAAGGGACTTCTAAAAGAAGGTGTAGTCATTATGCACATACTTGCACATTAAATGAGTAAAATTAAAAATACACTCGAATGAGTGTATTTTTTAATACTTTTGGATTAAATGCTTTGATATTAAGTATATTAAAATTTTAGATAGTGTAGACAAGATAATATGGTCGTTACGCACATGAACACGCCTGCAATGCCTATTTTTAAATATATATTGTATTTTTCTGGGAAGACTTTGATTAAGTCTAAATTCCATAAAGTATTTCTTATTTAATAGAGATTACAGGGAATATGGCACCAAAAGGGAGTTGGGGGGCGTTTGGGGAACATCTGTAACGGTCCCCGTTACAATTAGCACTAGTTATTATTATTTTTCTTCTTCCTGGGAAAATTTTGTCCACGAGTGATCTTGTAAACTACACATCCGACAAAGGTAAAATATTTTTAGGGTCAGAAGACATGTTATGTAGATTTGCCGAACGAAGGTCATTTTGCGCGCACGTGCTTGCAAGAGCGCGCACGTGCAACACGTGAAATGACCAATATAATGGATATTGCTGTAACTTTTTTTTTTTTGATGAATTTATTTGAAATTCATAATGTTAGGATACATTAGTAGTATAGACAAGATGGCATAGTCAAAATAGCAAGATCTCACGCGCAAGCACGTGCGCTTCGCTCTGATTGGCTGAAACTAAAGTCTCAGTATTTTTCTTGTTTCTTGTCATAATCTTTTGAAATTTTGAACATAGTCCTATATTATGAAGATCTACAGAATGATATATAAAAAAAATTATGAAAGCATGCGCATGCACGCGTGCTGCAATCTGATTGGCTGAAACTTTAAATGGCTATATCTCCTTTGTTTTTTTTACGAAATGCTTTGAAATTTAAAACATAGTCATGCATTAGGATATCCTAAAATATGATATACAAAAAAATTCATGAAATCACGCGCATGCACGTGTGCTGCATTCTGAAACTTTATATGGCTATATCTCCTTTGTTTTTGACGAAATGTTTGGAATTTTAAAATATAGTCATTCATTTAGATATCCTTCAAAACGATAAAGATAAAAATGTATGAAATCACGCACATGCATGTGTGCTGCAATCTGATTGGCTGAAACTTCAAATGACTATAACTGCCTTGTTTTTTAACCAAACAGGACGAGATTTAGAACATAGATAAATATAAGGGACTCCTACAAGAAGGTGTAGTCATTATGCACGTGCTTGCACGTGCGTGCACGTGAAATGAGTAAAATTAAAAAACATTCGAATGATTGTATTTTTGAATACTTTTGGAATAAATGCTTTGATATTAAGTATATTAAAATTTTAGATAGTGTAGAGAAGATAATATGGTCGTTACGCACATGAACACGCGTGCAATGCCTATTTTTAAATTCATTTTGTATTTTTCTGGGAAGACCTTGATTAAGTCTAAATTCCATAAAGTATTTCTTATTTAATAGAGATTACAGGGAATATGACACCAAAAGGGAGTTGGGGAGCGTTTGGGGAACATCTGTTACTGTTCCCGTTACAATTAGCACTAGTTATTATTATTAATATGTCGTCCCAAACGAAGTGTCGGGACGACATATTGCGATTGTACGCATATTTTTTGTCCAGGCGTTTTCTCGGAGATGGCTGGGACAATCTTCCTGAAACTTTCTTTAAAAGAGTATCACTGGTTGTTGTTGTGCCATGTGGTTATTCAGATATAAAGCATCAAATATTTGAAATTCTGGCCCCTTCTGACCCCTAATTACGTAACATATGATCAAAATTGTATCATATATTGTTTCAAATCGTTAAGATAAATACTTTTGCTTCAGTAATGTATCACAGAATATTGATCATTAGAGAGTTATAGATAAAAGAATGTTGGCCCCTCTGAGTCCCTTATTTGAGGGGTCAGCCCCTTTTTCTTGATATCAAATGAAAGTTCTTATGATTTTGAAGATTTTTTGTTCAACACTTATTCAGAGATTTCTATTCGTTGTGGAGATATGCTAAACGGAAATATTTAGGGGCCATCCCTACAAGTCCTTAATGGGGCCGTTTTACAAAAATTCAAAGTATGCATATTGTTTAGAACATTATTCTGGCCATCTTTTGTTCAATATTGCTTATCAAAATATTCCCCCTTTTCGAGATATTAAGCGTTGAAGATTTGACCCCTTGTGACCCCTATTTACGCAATATATGCTAAAAAAGTTTATAATATACTGTTCCAAATGGTCTAAAATTAAAAAATATCGAAAAATCAAGCAGAAAAAATGATAAAATTTTTTGGTCACACGGGGGATCGAACCCGGGTCGCCCGCGTGACAATCCAACGCGCTAACCATTTAGCCATTGGGATCGCCGCTTCGCGTTTTCAAATGCAAATATCTCGAGATTGGCTTTTTCGATTTTCAAACAAATTACATATTTGGCTTCTACAAGAGGGTCTCTATTGACATCCAAAAAAAAAGTATTAAAAAATAAAAGTTAAAAAATTGCGTTTTTTAAATTCACTTCCGGTAGCGACCGGAAGTATTGATGACACACGGAAAGGTGATTCTGCAAAGCTATAAGTCATTAACTAACATCTGAAATAAGTCTCCTGTTCATATCTTAAGCAGTTTTCGCTATTAAGTTCAGACAAAATTGCATTTTAAAATCAGGAAATTGTAGATAACTCACGACCTGAAGTGATGTCATCAACAAAAAAAATTTCCAATAAGGTTCAGATCAGTACCTATCAGATGTGAAAGTCTCATTAGAATCGGCCCAGTAGTTTACGAGAAATCGCGTGCACAAAATTGGTAAGAATAATAATAATAATAACTAGATGAGATCTCGTTGCGAGCAACGAGTAGGTCTTCCGTTGAATTTCTCGATAAGATGAGATGTGATTTTGACTGAGATATTCGTTAAAGGAGAATGCCATTAAGTTTTCCTTCATTAAATTTAGAGATTGTGATTTATATGACGATATTCTGAACATTTTTTGTTCAATATGGCTTATAAAAAATACTCCCCCTTTTTGAGACATAAAGCATAAAAAATATAGCATTTTAGCCCCTTGCAACCCCTTATTACGTAAAATATTGATCATTGAAGAGGTACAGATGCAAGACTTTTGGCCCCTTTAAGACCCTTATTTAAGGAGTCAGCCCATTTTTCTTGATACCAAATGAAAGGTCTTGTGATTTCAAAGCCTTTTTGTTCAACACTTATTCAGAAATTTCTTTTCCCTTCTGGAGATATGCTTCATATAAATATTTAAGGGCCACTCCCACAAGTCCTTAATGGGACTGTCTTACAAAAATTCAAAGTATGCGTATTGTTTAGAACATTATTCTGGCCATCTTTAGTTCAATATTGCTTATTAAAATATACCCCCTTTTCGAGATATAAAGCGTCAAAGATTTGACATTCTGGGCCCTTGTGACCCCTAATTACGTAACATATGATCAAAATTGTATCGTATATTGTTGCAAATCGTTAAGATAAATACTTTTGCTTCAGTAATGTATTACAAAATCTTGATCATTAGAGAGTAATAGATAAAAGACTCTTGGCCCCTCTGAGCCCTTAATTTGAGGGGTCAGCCCTTTTTAGTTGATATCAAATGAAAGGTCTTGTGATTTGGAAGATTTTTTGTTCAATACTTATTCAGAGATTTCTATTCGTTGTGGAGATATGCTAAATGGAAAAATTTAGGGGTCACTCCTACAAGTCCTTAATGGGGCCGTTTAACAAAAATTCAAAGTATGCATATTGTTGAGAACATTATTCTGGCCATCTTTTGTTCAATATTGCTTATCAAAATATTCCCCCTTTTCGCGATATAAAGCGTCAAAGATTTGACATTCTGGCCCATCGTGACCCCTAATTACGTAACGTATGATCAAATTTGTATCATATATTGTTGCAAATTGTTAAGATAAATACTTTTGCTTCCGTAATGGATTACAAAATATTGATCATTAGAGAGTTATAGATAAAAGACTTTTGGCCCCTCTGAGCCCTTAATTTGAGGGGTCAGCCCTTTTTTCTTGATATCAAATGAAAGGTCTTGTGATTTGGAAGATTTTTTGTTCAATACTTATTCAGAGATTTCTATTCGTTGTGGAGATATGCTAAATGGAAATATTTAGGGGTCATCCTACAAGTCCTTAATGGGGCCGTTTAACAAAAATTCAAAGTATGCACATTGTTTAGAACATTATTCTGGCCATCTTTTGTTCAATATTGCTTATCAGAATATTCCCCCTTTTCGAGATATAAAGCGTCAAAGATTTGACATTCTGGCCCCTCGTGACCCCTAATTACGTAATATATGATCAAATTTGTATCATATATTGTTGCAAATCGTTAAAATAAATACTTTTGCTTCAGTATTGTATTACAAAATCTTGATCATTAGAGAGTTATAGATAAAAGACTTTTGGCCCCTCTGAGCCCTTATTTTGAGGGGTCAGCCCTTTTTTCTTGATATCAAATGAAAGGTCTTGTGATTTGGAAGATTTTTTGTTCAATACTTATTCAGAGATTTCTATTCGTTGTGGAGATATGCTAAATGGAAATATTTAGGGGTCACTCATACAAGTCCTTAATGGGGCCGTTTTACAAAAATTCAAAGTATGCACATTGTTTAGAACATTATTCTGGCCATCTTTTGTTCAATATTGCTTATCAGAATATCCCCCCTTTTCGAGATATAAAGCGTTAAAGATTTGACATTCTGGCCCCTTGTGACCCCTAATTACGCAATATATGCTTAAAAGTTTATAACATATTGTTCCAAATGGTCTTAAATTAATAAATATCGAAAAATCAAGCAGAAAAAATGATAAAATTTTTTGGTCACACGGGGGATCGAACCCTGGTCGCCCGCGTGACAATCCAACGCGCTAACCATTTAGCCACTGGGATCGCCGCTTCGCGTTTTCAAATGCAAATATCTCGAGATTGGCTTTTTCGATTTTCAAACAAATTACATATTTGGCTTCTACAAGAGGGTCTCTATTCATATCAAAAACAAAAATATTAAAAAATAAAAGTTGAAAAATTGCGTTTTTTAAATTCACTTCCGGTAGCGACCGCAAGTATTGATGACACACGGAAAGGTGATTCTGCAACGCTATAAGTCATGAACTATCATCTCAATTAAGTCTCCTGTTCATATCTTAAGCAGTTTTCGCTACTAAGTTCAGACAAAATTGCATTTTAAAATCAGGAAATCGTAGATAACTCACGACCGGAAGTGACGTCATCAACAAAAAAAAATTTCCAATAAGGTTCAGATCAGTACCTATCAGATGTGCAAGTCTCATGAGAATCGGCCCAGTAGTTTACGAGAAATCGCGTGCACAAAATTGGTAAGAATAATAATAATAATAACTAGATGAGATCTCGTTGCGAGCAACGAGTAGGTCTTCCGTTGAATTTCTCGATAAGATGAGATGTGAATTTTACAGAGATATTCGTTAAAAGAGAATGACATTAAGTTTTCCTTCATTAATTTTAAAGTTTCTGTTTTTTATCAATACATTCTGAACATCTGTTGTTCAATATAGCTTATAAAAATACTCCCTCTTTTCGAGACGTAAAGCATAAAAAATATAGCATTTTGGCCTCTTGTAACCACTAATTACGTAACATATGATCAAAATTATATAATGTATTATTGCAAATCGTTCAGATGGATATCTTTGCTTCTCATAATGGATACTTTTGATCCCTCTAGGGCCCTAATTGAAGGAGTCAGCCCCTTTTTCTTGATATCAAATGAAAGGTCTTATAATTTCAAAGACTTTTTGTTCAACACTTATTCAGAGATTTCTTTTTGTTAAGGAGATATGCTAAATGGAAAAATTTAGGGGCCGCTCCTACAAGTCCTTAATGGGGCCTCTTATTAAAATTCAAAGGATGCATATTGTTTAGAACATTATTCTGACCATCTTTTGTTCAATATTGCTTATGAAAATATTCCCCCCTTTTTTTGAGATATAAAGCGTCAAAGATTTGACAATCTGGCCCCTTGTGACCCCTAATTACGTAACATATGATCAAAATTGTATAATATATAGTCGCAAATCGTTAAGCTTAATACTTTTGCTTCAGTAATGTATAATAAAATATTGATAATTAGAGAGTTATAGATAAGACTTTTGGCCCCTATGAGCCCTAAATTCGAGGGGTCACCCCCCTTTTCCTGATATCAAATGGAAGGTCTTGTAATTTTGAAAATTATTTGGTCAACACTTATTCAGGGATTTCTAATCGTTGTTGAGATATGCTAAATGGAAATATTAAGGGGCCACTCCTACAAGTCCTTAATGGGGCCTTTTTACAAAAATTCAAAGTATGCATATTGTTTAGAATATTATTTTGACCATCTTTTGTTCAACATTGCTTATCAAAATATTCACCCTTTTCGAGATATAAAGCGTCAAAGATTTGACATTCTGGCCCCTTGTGACCCCTTATTACGTAACATATGATCAAAATTGTATCATATATTGTTGCAATCGTTAAGATGAATCATTTTGCTTCAGTAATGTATAACAAAATATTGATCATTAGAGAGTTATAGATGAAAGAATTGTGGCCCCTCTGAGCCCCTAATTTGCGGGGTCAGCCCATTTTTCTTGATATCAAATGAAAGGTCTTGTGATTTTGAAGATTTTTTGTTCAACACTTATTCAGAGATTTCCATTCGTTGTTGAGATATGCTACATGGAAATATTTAGGGGCCACTCCTACAAGTCCTTAATTTGGCCGTTTTACAAAAATTCAAAGTATGCATATTGTTTAGAACATGATTTTGACCATCCTTTGTTCAATATTGCTAATCAAAATATTCCCCGTTTTCGAGATATAAAGCGTCAAAGATTTGACATTCTGGCCCCCTGTGACCCCTAATTACGCAAGATATGATTTAAACTTTTAAATATATAGTTGCAAATCGTCTTAAATTGAAAAATACCTAAATATCAGGCAGAAAAAGTGATAAAATGTTTTGGACACATGGGGGATCGAACCCGGGTCGCCCGCGTGACAATCCAACGCGCTTACCATTTAGCCATTGAGATCGCCGCTTCGAATTTTCAAATGCTAATATCTCGAGATTGGCTTTTCGATTTTCAAACAAATTACATATTTCGGTTCTGCAGAAGGGTCTCTATCGAATTCAAAAACAAAAATATAAAAAAACAAAAATTGAAAAATTGCGTTTTTTAACTTCACTTCCGGTAGCGACCGGAAGTATTGATGACACACGGAAAGATGATTCTGCAAAGCTATAAGTCATGAACTATCA